>SOPF01028395.1:175788-220837 GCA_012979155.1 Hypericum perforatum | reverse complement strand
ACTATCATAGATACTATCATAAAACTTCTTTAAACTCTTCCCACTCCAACTTTATATTAGGATCTTTGCCTTTGATCAAACCATGATTCAGTTAAAGGATCTGATAATCTAAATATAAAAATGAATAATATCATCTTAAGTTCTTTCTCTAAATGGGCAATGAAAAAGTAATGATCACATTTGGTAACCCAGCTATGAATATTATTATCACCAAATTGTGAAAACTTTACTTTTGGATTATCTATCAGAGAAAGAAGAATACGATGGTTAAGAGGTGTAGTGGGACTTCCTTGATTTTCTACAGAATTTTTCACGTGCGAGTTTCTCACACTTGAACTGGCTTCTTCTTGGCCCCCTTTTGATTCCATATGTTGCATCTTATTTTGATTTTGAATGTTCATGGCAGAGATGGTAGCTTTAACATTGGCCCCCCATCTCGACATTGACTTGTTAAATCTTCTCTAGTTGCTTTGCATTGACTAGGCAAATCTTCTCATCATAAGAGTAACATCTTCATTGTGTTTCATAGTTGCATATCATAGGCCTAGGAAAAAACTTTGATGCCAATTAAAATACCCAAGGTTCTTAGGAGGTCATGAATCAAAGATCTTTGAAAGTTTCTTGAAATTATGTAGAGATTTAAGAGAGAAAGTAATATAAGAGAGAGAGAGAGTTATCCAAAGACTTGATAATCAATTGCATAGTCAATACAACATGAGTTAATTATAAAACTAGAGAATGACTCCCACTTGAAACTATAACTAAATCCTAAAAACAAAGAAGAAATAATTCACTGTCATATCCTAATTATGAGAGTGACTACAAAAATGAAAGAAAAAATGAAAGAGGGTTAACTGAGTCAAATTTGAGTCCTATGGACCATGCCCATGAGGCCCATTATTCAATAATAGTCTAATAACTACTATCCGCAAAGGTTTTGCCTATGATTCTCACTATATATGTGCATCCTAAGAGTCAGAAGAATGAGCAGTCTTTCCTTCAAAGACTACTTTATCAGGCGTACACTTCATTGCTTTGCACAAGTTTGGTGAAAATCATAGAAAGGCCCGCATATGTAGTAGTTTCTAGGTTGTTGTTGAATAATGGACTTCATGGGCTAGGTCCATATGAGTCATTTTTTGACTCAATTGTCATTCTTTCTTTTTCGTATTCATTCCCACGATTATGATATGAAATTGGATCATTTATACTTTATTTTTAAGATTTACTCATAATTTCAACTGGGTGTCATCTCTGGTTCTATATATAATTGATTCATGTAGTGTTTGATTATGCAATTTGATTATCAAGTCTTTAGATAACTATTTATCTCTTATATTGCTTTCTCTCTTAAATCTTTCCTTTGTGACCTCATAAGAATCTTGAGTACTCTAATTGGTGTCAGACTGTTTACCTAGGTCTATGATATGAAAGCACAAAAAAAGTTGAACTCTTGTTGATGAGATGATTTCCCAAGCCAATACAAAGCAGTCAGAGAAGATTCAACAAGTCAATGTTGAGGCGTGGCCCAAGTTTAAAGCCATCATCCCTGCCCTGAACCTTCAAAAGTAGAATATGATGCAGAAAATAGAATCAAATGGGATCAAGAATAAGCCATTACAGATGAAAAAAAACTCGTATGTGAAGAATTTTGCAGGAATTCAAGGAACTCTTAACCCTTATGCGTTCTTCCTCTCTGATTAAGAATCTAAATGTGGAGTTTTCCTAATTTGATGATAATGATGTTCGTAAGTGGGTCACTAAATACGAGCATTACTTTTCCATTGCCCAGTTAAAAAAAGAACTTAAGATGATAGTATAAAGGACAAGTTAGTAATGGAGGTACGTCATATATTCAACATCACCAACGATTATACCCCCGAGGAAGAAGAACAACTTTGACAGAAGTTCTAATGGGTCTATACTTAGCCAGAATAGTCTTCAACATTCTTCTTCTTATTTTTGGAAGAGAATATGGTTTTGTGTAAGGATACATAAGACTTAGATCTTGTTGGAAGTACGAAGGCTTCAATATAACAACAAGGATTTGATGAATCGAGCTCAGAAGAAGATCCAAAATCTACATAATTGGGGCCAATTCTAGATTAGTTACGACTGGTTTCTGCACTAATCTTGGACGTGATTACTTTCCCTTTATGGAAGATTTGGATCAACTAGATCGTAGTCCATAATCCTTGACATATTGGCTATTGATCTATACAAGGAAAGAGTCGTCAGCTGAGCAATCAAGATTCTACATGATCTAGAAGATGGCTACACAGTTTGCTGTAATTAGTTGTGTAAATATGTAATTTACTTAGTTAGTTGATTAGATTTCTTAATTGGCTCAATTAATCGATATGAATCCCTTCTATATAGGTTGTACATTCTAACACTCACAATAATCAGATTAATTACACAATTGTTATCCAATTTCATGGTATCAGAGTTAGGTCACAAAGAAATCATGGTAAGCCCATCACTAAATCTGTCTCCAGCAAACCTAGAACCTTCAAACACTTCCATTCAATCTTAAACCACTACTAATTGATTCAAAAGAATCAATTGATACCAACTCTATCATGACCCGATCTAAGGCCGGTGACTGGCACTAGACTGTATGACATATCAAAGACATAATGCAAGTCTAGCAAGTCTCAAAACCATTTCACAACAATCAAATCAAGCAGAAGACGAATTATCAACAAAAACCAACTAAATCTCAAAAGCACTACGAAAGTAAAGTAATTTACGAACCAAAAATCAACAAATATCTCCAAGTCACTACTACTATGGAGCAACTATAGAGAAGGAAAACATAACACAATCCGGAGACCTCAACGTGTAGTCCTCGAAGGAAAAAGTTGGGCATGTACCATAAACTCCGAAACACATAAACAAACTAATATCTCTGAGAACCTGAGATAGAATTTGTAAGGGGCAAGTGTTTGAAAATACTTAGCAAGGGAATAGGACATAACATATTAGTTATAGTTAAAATATGCATGCAACAAAAACTCAATAATGTTTGACATCTCTGTAAACTAAAATGCTTAATGACCAAATGCGATAAATATTACCATTCACAAATATAGATGCACAAATAGACATAGAGTGATGAATTAGATTTTGAAAGGCCCTTTCCTCTGACTGCCAAGGGATATTCAAATGGCCAAAATAAATCTTCGTCCATAAACAAACAGAAACTAGCGTACAAATGGAAGCTAGTGATAGCAAACAAATGTAAATTAGTAATATCTCCCAAACTGTGAGCTCATAGACTAACATCCCCAGTTAGAGCATGATCATTTCTCTTACAAAAACACATATCTTATCAGACATATGACAAACAAATCAAAATCAAATCTATTAGACGTAAGCAATCAGCCCGAGCTAGCAATCTAGCCGACTACTCACAAATATCACACACACTTCACACATCATATTAAAAGTCGAAATGTATCATTGACCAACAAATATGTATGTGACATACATCATCAAAGTCCAAAAAAACATACAGCAAACACAAACAAATTTATCATGTGCTATTCACTTACTCAGACGAAAGTTGTTTAATAGCGCTGAAACCCAAATCTGATACTCCTTCCACTCAAAGCTCTTTCAACCTCAGAAAATCTGTACAAATAATCCCAACCATATATGAGGTTAACTCTTGGCTTCCAACACCAATTCACCTTCAACAATTCAAAACGACCAACTTAGGTCTACTCGCAATCATTCATCACAAAATCAACCAAACGAATCCAATATCTCAAATCCTTTACACACTTGATTCATTACCAACCATCTTACACATATATACTATGTATACAGTTCACTCATGCTCAAAAATACATACGATAATCTAATTTTGCCAACAAATATCAACGAAGCTCACCATGAGATCAACCACAAATAATCATCAGAAATACATCAAACATGTCAAACACAACCCATATCTCACTTTAACACAACCTCCTACATATTCTTAAAATCCCAAACTCTCAAAATTAACCTCAAATTTCCAAAGATTCAACTTACCAAGCTATTCTCTTTGAATTCATTCAATCCAGAACTCAGTCAATCTATCTGAACTTTAACAGAGTGTACATGACGTTTCATTCAACCAATTCACACATATGATACATATTTAGAAATATTATCAAGTGCTCTACAATATACTTCAGAATATCCAACCCAAAGTCGGAGCCCAAAGGTACTTACCAAGTCAATCTTCTTAAGTCCTTTTAGTCTGATACAACCAGATAGTCCAAACTTCACCCAAGTTTTGACCAATACTTCTTCATCAAAATAGGGATGTGGTATATAGTTAGAAAGGTTACAGATTTCTCTATAATCTATCCAGATTTAAAGGTCCATTTTAGAGTATAAGTATGCTTACCAATCACGTGTTCCTCAATGACCTCATCTATGTACTTATTCAACGAGTTTTCCATCGATTCCTTGATCCAAATCTGATGTGTGATACTTCATCCAAATTAGAAAGCTTACTTCATCCTCTACAATTTCCTTAATTACCACAAAGTCTAAATCGGAGAGGAAGAGGGCTTACTGAATCAATATTTCTTCACCTGTCTGCTTCTTCCTCTTTCATCATCCCTCTCTTCTTTTCTAAGTATTAGTTTTTCCCTTATCTTCTGAGCTCTCCACCTCTTCTAATATCTTTCTGAGTATAAGTAAATAGCTGGTGAGTTATTGACCAGCTTGTTTCACCTCCTTCTTTTAACTTTTACTTGCTAACATGTGATTGGACCCTTGTAACTTAAGGTCCAATCACACAAGTCCAACTTCCAGCCTATTTTTTACTAGCTTTTTTTGCTCTCAGGCCAAACTCATAGAATAATAAGTTGTAGCATTATGTATCTAGTTTTTGAGTAAAGTGGAGCTGTATAATTTGGAGCAATATTGGGGGAGTTATGCTTATTTTATTACACCACATCAAATCTATCCAAATTTGACCAAGTAGTTTTACGAAACTTGGACATTCTTCAAGTGAATTAAACTTGAACCAACTTGCTAACAGGATTAAAGGACATCTAAATTAACTTCCAAACTCAACTTTTAAGCATATATCTGATTAGAGGTCATTTTGACACACCTTTGATGCAATATAGTGGAGTATGAATTCCACAGGATTTATCGTTCCCACGAGGATCGAGTATTCGACTTTCTCGGTTCACTAGCGTGTTTTAAGAACTTGGATTGAGTTTCTTTGGTTTGGTAACTTGACACACAAACATGTACAAAATAACAATAACAAGTTCAACAACAACACAAATATAAAGACAAGCAAATTAAACTAAAGTGGGTAAGATACCATCGAGCACCTTAACAAGCTAAATGATTCGTGAGGTTTTTTAAGTTCATGTCATGATCCGGGTGTTTCAAGGCAACTAATCTATGCTCTCGTACTAGATTAGTCTAAGTTAATACTTAGCTAGGACCAAGTGAACAAGATGTGCCCTCGCAATCATCAAGTCACAAAATCCTAGCTAAACATCAACTATAAATATCACCCTTTAGGACAACCAATCACCAAGGAGGAGTCCACATCTCACAAGGTAACTAATTAACTAGTTAATTTGTCAATCAAGCATATCTCCTCTCGATCTCAAGACTTAATTATGTTCATAGTTCTAGGTGGCCAATCTAGACTAAGCATTAAGTTTTTTAACTAGAACACAATCCTTATCATTTTTACCACCTTAAACCATTAACTTTGCTTAGGATTTTAAGGCATCAAACCCACAAAATAAACTACTCACACATATTTACAAGATAAACAAGAAACATCATATATAAATTACAAAGACAAAGCATAAGCAAAGTAAGAAGTAAAAAAGTTTAAGAAAGGTTTACAAGTCCAAGCCTAAGCTTGGTTTTTGCCTCTTTTCTTTTCTTTCTTTTCTTTCACCTCATTTGCTTCTCTCGACCTCCTCCTCTCTTCCTTTCTCTCGGCCAAATTTTTGTCTAAGTGAATGGAATTAATTCCACTCTCTTTCACTTACTACTTAATACAAATTATTACATAACAAAATATAATAGTCTAGTAAAAGAAAATATCATAACAACTAACTTAACCTTGTCTCCAACTTTTCTCATTTTTCTGCAAGAGTTAAGTTAAATGTTAGCAAAAATATCCAAGTGTTTGCTATTAAGTTTGGATGGATGCATGACTTTTATATCATTATTGTACAAAGATGGTGCCCTCCATGCAAGGATTGGCACCCTCCATGCAAGGATTGGCACCCTCCATGCTTTGGAAATGTGGGAGGTGGCACCCTTCATCACAAAGTTGGCGCCCTCCAATACAAGCCATAATTGGAGGGGTGGAGCACTCCACCCTTTGTTTGGAGCCCTCCACTTGCCTTGTCATGCATTTTTCATGCTTTATCATCCAAGTTGGTGCCCTCTATAGTAAGATTGGCGCCCTCCATGCTTGTGTTGTCATGTTTTTGTCATGCTTTGTCATCATCATTTCAGCTGCAATAATGTCTGCAATTTTTACAATTTGGACCTCTTAAACTAAGGATTAAAACAAATTTTTTGGATATATTGTAAATATGGATGTCTTCTTTCCAACATCGCTGACCGCTTCTCAATTAGATTTCGGATGAGGAAATTATGATTTTTTTAGTCACAAGAGGTCTGGGCTGACGTAAGCAGATGACGCCCTCCATGTAAGAATTGGCGCCCTCCATGGCAAGCTGATGTGTGTCTTAAACACGCATTAAATGCATAGGATTTTAAGTTGTTTTTATACTTTTATCTTTAGTTCAATGTTATTTTAGTTATATTTTGAGTTTTAGGTGACTAATGGGCTCTTTATACTAAATTATAGGAAAAGAGGCGAATTTGGAAAGGAATCTCGCATGAAGGAGGAGTCTAGCAGAGACAGCTATCTTGGAAGGGCATTTTCATCGATTTCGGAGCAGAATTTGAGAAAGACTATCAAACGCAAAATTGAAGATCTTTCTTTCTTCTTTCTATCCATATAAAGAACGCACCAATCGGAGTCCGGAAGAGAAAGTTATGGTCAAAACACTAAAGACTGATCTGATAGGAGACTATTGCGGAAATTCAGGGGCAATATTGTAAATTATATGGAGGACGACCCTTGTAGGTTTTCTGAGTTATTAGGACTTATAAAAACTCTCTAGACCTAGTTTTTAGGTAACTTTTGCATTCCAGAGAACAGAACTCATTTTTATTTTGTCTCTGTCATGAATATGAGGAACTAATCCCCTAGGTTGATTTGAGAGAGGAGACCCAAGATTCGGTTGTGAGGATCTTGATTATTTCAATCTTATTCAGTAGTATTTATTTATTTCCTTGTGCTTATTTTTGTTCTTGAATGGTTTGCGGTTGTGAATCTATTTTAGAACTGATTTGCCATTGATTTCTGATTAGCGGTTGCTGTTAGGAATTGAACTAGGAGCAATGTTAATTTTGTGAGGAACGGTTGTTACTAAACTGATTAACTAGGAATAAATAAGTCTAGTTTGTATATACCAAGGTTTTGAGTATAATCGCTAGGAGTAGGAACATCTATTCTTAATACTATTGCCTTCTAGATTAGAAATCGATTGATATTCTGTCTGTTAGGTGATAAATAATTAGTTAGGCGGTTGCGTAGCTAGTTAATTATAGGATGTTAGTGGTTTCTTTGCGGTTGCGGGAGATTTACCCCTATTTGCTACATGAGTTAGATTATCTTTTGTGATCCAGTGATCAACCGACCTACCGTGGTACTCCAATCTCGAATCTACCATTTTCTCTTATTGATATTTACTCGTATAATTCCCTTCGTTCTCATTTAATTTGCTTTCATTGTCGATCTTATAAAACCCCTTTTTTTTTACTTTCTTGTTTCGATAGTTAGGTTATTTGAATATTTGTATCTTCTTGGATCTGACTCGGTATTTCCACTACTTGCTATAAATTAGCGAGCTGTAAGTATCGGTTTATTTTGAGGGGCCTCGACACGCTCGTCACAAGCCATGGCATTTTTGAGTAGAGCACGCCAAATGAAGTTGGCGCCCTCCATGTCCTTCCATTTTCTTCATATTTGATGCCCTCCTTGCTTTGGTTTGTCAAAACCATCTTGCTCACAACCTCATGGTCTTGATCGTGCATTCTTGGTCTTGGGCGTGCATTCGTGGTCTTGGGCGTGCATTCGTCAAACATTATCCACGAAGCTCTTATAAAACAAGAAAACATAAAAAAATGAACGAACACAACAAAAGATAATAATGTACATATACGAGACATAGACAAAGAAAACACACCAAAACAATTAAAAACAATGCTAAACCTATAATAAAACATACACAAATAATGAGTATTTTTGACACTCATCACACTCCCACACTTGAATCTTTGCTTGTCCCTAAGCAAAACTCAAATGCGGAAACACAAAAACATAATAAAAGAAAAACACACAAAAAGGAAAAGCTTGGCATAAAAAATTTGTTACTTGACTCCCCTCAAAAACTTTAGCTTACGTCAAAAGACTATCCCTACATAGCTAGTTCATTAACTTAATCACAAAACGAATGAATCGATAAACTCCTCTAATACTTAGTTGTTTAAACTGATGTTAACACTATATAAAAGACACTAAAATATTAACCTCTCAATGATTAGAAAGTTTAACTCACTCAATATATAAATAGGCAACTTCATATCACTCGCATACTTAGCCAATATCTTTCGAGCATCCTACGTTCTACTCAACAATGTCTAAAAGTCGTATGGTTGTTAATGATCATGGGGTCTTTATATCGGGTTGTAATGGGGCTACGGTAAAGGTGAGGTAAAATATTTGGATACTGGTTAAACCACCCAATCCGAGGACGTGTTACAAAAGCAACTTGTCACTCGTCTAATCTAGACATCCTCACTTAAAATAATCAAGCACTCACCCACTTTCCTAATTTTCATTGACTATAAAGCTCGAGTCTAAGCCTAGAATTCATGCTTTATTCTACACTTTCTTTTTTGCATTTTTTCTTTTGTTTTGTTTTCTTTCTCTTTTTTTTATTAACACGGTATTTACAACACATTTTTTTTTATAAACAAACTAAAATAGCTTAGCATGTTCTAGGCAAAAACTCGGCTTCTACACTTGACCACTCAATTTTTCCATAATTTCAATAACTTAAACCATGTCCATTAAGCTACCAACTAAACTCATACAACTTATCCTATGATCCTCGGATATGATGGTCAAAGGTAAGGAAGATCGATCATTTAGGCTAATAGTTGGTTACCTAGTCTATTATCAAGAAAAGGCTAGGCTCAAATTTGTTTAAAGCAATTGGAAATCATTGGATTTTGGCTCTAAAGCTCTAAGCTCAAATGTGAAAGAAATGCCCTCGTCTTCCCACTAACTTCCACATAACTCAGACTATGATAAGTACTAGTAGGATACTTTAATCAACCGACTTAGTATGTACCTTATGAAAAGAATTGGAGACAGATGTCTCCTCCTTCGGCTCAAAGTATCTCACAAGGTTCACACATCAATTTTCTAGTCTAATTTAAATAGCGAGACCACTAGTCTAAATAACTGAGTGTGAAGTTTTTACATATTCCTAAGCTTTGCGCTCGAGTAAAATTCCTAACTAATAAGGTGACAATCTTCTAACAAAAGTTGAAATTTTTTTAAGGTGGTCAAATTTTGAAAAATTAACACCAAGCCTAAACCTAGACACAACAATATAAACATTCTAAAGACAAAAGGAAAATTCCTAAAAGGAACCCTCCCCCACACTTGAATGACACATTGTCCTCAAGGTTCTAAGATACTAATAAACACCTAATTACAAAAAGAAAATAAATTTGAGACAGTTTTATCTCGATGATCTAATACGTTAAGAAGCATTAGAGAAATTTAACCCTGAAAAGCTCAACTGGGAACACTTCTGTACCAGATCACCAAAGATATGAATAAACTTACCTCAATACGTGCATACAAATAAAACAAATAAACAAACTTATATCACATAAATATTAATTCACAAACATATAAAACATAACAAAAGTAAACAAACAACACATATATTTCATAACTAAATAAAGAAAATAAAATAAAAGTACAAAGGAAAAAAGAGCTCCCTGGTCAATCATCATTCGTGCACATGTATTCTTCGAGCAAAGTTTGTTGTCTTTCCATGGTGAACATCATATGTGGATGGAGTGTGCCCTGTCTTGCTAGACTTATATACAAAAGTATTAAACTAAAACAAATACACACTAATAAAATCAAATCAAATTAACACACTTTATAATACAAAACTATGCTAATTTTTTTTGCTTTTATTTACGTTGCGTTCTTGGAAAGCTTAAAAACCAGACGCCCCATTCTGATGGGTCACAGGTGTAACTTTGACTTTCACAAATCACATAATTCACTAATTGTGTACCATGAAGAACTACCTCTTCTTGCAGCCTTTTTAGCTTTAAGCTTAATCGGGTCACCACATAGTAATACAGTATGCTTATCTTGTGAGACAGTGCTATTTTTGCTACAGTCACCTTCGTGTTCTAATTTTCCACCCTCTATACAAATTGTTGAACACAACAATCATATAGGAGCAACTTCTTATCCCTCATTAATCGCAAAAATGCAGACATGTGTCAATCAACCAAAGGGTCAATGGCACTCATATTTATCATGGGATTTAGAAGTGTTTTAATTGCACCCAAAATTAACCAATCCCAACCAAGAGTGGGAGGTTGTTCAACATTCTGGTAGGGTGTTTTACCATCACTTACCATCTTCAAGAGTAAAGGTTTAGCAAACCTTCTTAGATCTTGAAGTCGAGGCAAAATATTGTGGTGGATGACACTTGACTCTTCCTTAGGTATGGCTTCTTCTTTTTGCTCCAAATCTTTAATGTTCACCAAATCCGTGGTTGAGCAAGAGTTATGCATAAGGAAATTAGCACTATTAATAGGCTCGTCACCTTCTTTTTGAGTGCTCTCTACAATCCCAATCTCTACTTTCTCTTCCTCCTTTTCCTCATTCTTTTCATCCTCTTTTGGAAGTGTATCGGCATGAATAAACAAGCCCGTTAGGGTTTCTTGGTATCAATCCTCTGTTTCAAAATTCCACAAACGCCCCTTGTTCTCTATACTATATAAATCTTCTATGAATGACATTGGATATATATATGAAGGTGGAGGAACTTATGAAGGTTCCTCAACTTTCAAGTCCATTTGATTATCGTCATCCTCCACTTGTACTTCATTCTTTTTCCCTAAATGATAGATTAGCTCGAATGGTTTAATAAAGATGACATCTTTTGTATATGCAATAGTGCAAATATCATCTGAGTGGGCTTGCACTCTCTCAAAAGTTTGACTTGGCGCACACAACTTCTCTAACATCTTATCTATTCTTACTTCCATTGAGTCCAATCTATCTTCAAGGAAATTGGTCCTTAGAGGTTGTACTTCTTATTAGTACCATGAGGAATAAGGATTTCCACTACAAGTTGGAGGAAAATTAGTTTCCTGTTGTTCCTCATCGTAAAAATTTTCAAAATGTGAGGGTGCTCCATTGTCGGCATGGTATTCTTCACATTCAATTAGTTCATGTCCCAAACATCTGCACCATGCACAAGTCCAAACCTGAGTTTGTATGAGATTAAGTTTCCTTTGATTTGCTTCCACCTATTTACATGTATCCTCAACTTCATCATCAAAAAATGATCTTTGAATTCTATTGTACCGATAGTAACCAAAGGAATCCATCTCTCATAGTAACACGGTACACTCATCTTCTTGCACATCTCCTTGTGCATTGCCTTACGATTCTCCTTGTTGATTCATCATTTCTTGGTTTAGCCTTTCTTGTTGCACTCTTTCTTATCGCAATGACCTTTCCAAACGTGCTACGTCTACTTCACTTTCTAAAGGGAAGTTGGCGGTTGAGCGCGTTTTGGGTATGCGACTTAAAAGTTTAATAACTTTTTCGTCTGAATTCTAAATTAGACGAAATTAGCGGCGATGGAAAGAAGACTTCCAAGGATACAAATTTGTCTAAGGAAATTTTCCCAGATAGGACTTAAAGTCATTAAATAGAGAAAATGCGAGGCTAATCATTTTCAGCAATTTTGCACGACTCGTCAAAAATCGTGTTTTGGGCGTGCAACTTGAAAAATGCGATATCTTTTTTGTTCGAACTCCAAATTAGATGAACTCAACGGCGTATGAAAGAAGACTTCCAAATCGACAAGGCATGTCATGACTTGTTTTGACAAATTCGGAATCTAAGACCTCCGGAAAAATAAAATGCGAGTTTAAAATTCTGGCCGAAATTTTCCAAGCAAGTTTTACGCAAGACCGAACTCCAAATTGAACGAAATCAGCGGTAAATGAAAGAAGACTTCCACGGTTACAATTTGATCTTAACATATTTTTACAAATTTGGACTTTAAGATGGCTAGAAAATTAAAATGTGAACCTAATTTTCCCAAAAAATTTTCCAACAAGTTTTGCACGAAAATCTTTCTTGTCACAAAAGTTCCTAACCCACGTTCGTAAACTAAGATTGAGTGTCTAAACTAAATCCTTGGGAATAGCACCAATTGATTAGAGGTTATTTTGACACATCTCTGATGCAATATAGTGGAGTATCTACAGAATTTATCGTTCCCACGAGGATCAAGTATTTGCCTTTCTCGGCTCACTAGCGTGTTTTAGGAACTTGGATTGAGTATCTTTGGTTTGGTAACTTGACACACAAACATGCACAAAATAACAACAACAAGATCAATAACAACACAAATATAAAGACAAGCAAATTAAACTAAAGTGGGTAAGATACCATCGAGCACCTTAAGCTAAATGATTCGAGGGGTTTTTTAAGTTCGTGTCGTGATCCGGGTGTTTCAAGGCAACTAATCTACGTTCTTGCGCTAGATTAGTCTAAGTTAATACTTAGCTAGGACCAAGTGAACAAGATGTGCCCTCGCAATCATCAAGTCACAAAATCCTAGCTGAACATCAACTATAAGTATCACACTTTAGGACAACCAATCACCAAAGAGGAGTCCATATCTCACAAGGTAACTAATTAACTAGTTAATTTGTCGATCAAGCCTATCTCCTCTTGGTCTCAAGACTTAATTATGTTCAAAGTTCTAGGTGGCCAATCTAGACTAAGCATTAAGTTTTTTAACTAGAACACAATCCTTATCATTTTTACCACCTTAAACCATTAATTTTGCTTAGAATTTCAAGGCATCAAATCCACAACATAAACTACTCACACATAATTACAAGATAAACAAGAATCATCATATATAAATTACAAAGACAAAGCATAAGCAAAGTAAGAAGTAAAAGAGTTTAAGAAAGGTTTGCAAGTCCAAGACTAAGCTTGGTTTTTGCCTCTTTTCTTTTCTTTTTTTTCTTTCTCCTCATTTGCTTCTCTCGACCTCCTCCTCTCTTCCTTTCTCTCGGCCGAATTTTTGTCTAAGTGAATGGAATTTATTCCACTCTCTTTCACTTACTACTTAATACAAATTATTACATAACAAAATATAATAGTCTAGTAAAAGAAAATATCCTAACAAGTAACTTAACCTTGTCTCCAACTTTCCTCATTTTTTCGCAAGAGTTAAGTTAGTTGTTAGCCAAAATATCCAAGTGTTTGCTATTAAGTTTGGATGGATGCATGACTTTTGTATCATTATTGCACAAAGATGGCACCCTTCATGCAAAGATTGACGCCCTCCATGCTTTGGAAATATGGGAGGTGGCGCCTCTATCATAAAGTTGGTGCCCTCCAATATAAGCCACAGTTGGAGGGGTGGAGCACTCCACCCTTTGTTTGGCACCATCCACTTGCCTTGTCATGCATTTTTCATGCTTTATCATCCAAGTTGGCACCCTCCATGGAAAGATTGGCACCCTCTATGCTTGCCTTGTCATGCTTTTGTCATGCCTTGTCATCATCATTTCAGCTGGAATGACGTCTGCCATTTTTACAATTTGGACCTCTTAAACTCAGAATTAAAACAAGAATTTTGGTTATAATGTACATATGGATGTCTTCTTTCCAACACCGCCAACTGCGTCTCAATTAGACTTTGGATGAGGAAGTTATGATTTTTTTAGTCACAAGAGATGTGGGCTAACATAAGCAGATGACGCCCTCCATGCAAGAATTGGTGCCCCCCATAGCAAGCCACGGCATTTTTGAGTGGAGCATGCCAAATGAAGTTGGCGCCCTCCATGTCCTTCCATTTTCTTCATATTTAATGCCCTTCTTGCTTTGGTTTGTCAAAACCATCTTGCTCACAACCTCGTGGTCTTGATCGTGCATTCGTGGTCTTGGGCATGCATTCGTGATCTTGGGTGTGCATTCATCAAACATTGTCCACGAAGCTCTTATAAAATAAGAAAACATAAGAAAAAGGAATGAACATGACAAAAGATAATAATGTACATATACGAGACATAGACAAAGAAAACACACCAAAACAATTAAAAACAATGCTAAACCTATAATAAAACATACACAAATAATGAGTGTTTTTGACACTCATCAATATCACAATGCAATTTCAACTGATGACTTTTGAGGTTTCACAATTCTCCCCCCATTATGAAAATTCGTCCCAAACCATGTTACTCAAATAGATATGGATACTTCTCTCGCATGTCTTTCTCCAATTCCCATGTAGCTTCTGTAGGAGAATGATGTTGATATTCCACTTTCACAAATGGAAGATCTTTAGTCTAGAGACTTCTCACTTGTCTGTCTAGCATCTATAGAGGTCGCTCCTCGTAGGTGAGATCATCTTGGAAGTCCACATTTGGCTCATCTAGTTAGGGATTGTACAGATTTTACCTAAATATTAAGATATGAAACACTAGATGTACATTTGCGAATGTCAGTGGTAGTGCTAACCAATAAGCCACTCGACCAACCCGTTCCAAAATCTCAAATGGTCCCATATATCTTGGACTTAGTTTTCCTTTCTTGCCAAATCTCATGACTCCTTTCATCGGCAATACCTTGAGAAACATATTTGAACCTACTTCAAACTCAATATTTTTCTTTGCTTATCTGAATATGACTTTTGTCTGCTTTGAGCTACCCGTAGGTGTTCTTAAATCACTTTAACCTTATCAACTATTGCATGAATTCAAGATCCAAATGTTACTTCTCACCAACATCATCCCAACATATTGGAGATCTGCACTTTTTATCGTACAATGCTTCATAAGGTGCCATCTAAATGCTGGATTGATAACTGTAATTGTACAAGAATTCTATTAAAGGCAAGTAAAGTTCCCAACTACCTCTAAAATCAATCACACATGATTGTATCATATCCTCGAGAATTTGTATTGTCTGCTCTGACTATCCATCTGTCTGAGGATGAAATACTGTGCTTAGATCTAATCGTGTACCATGGCATCTTGAAACTTCTTCCAAAATCAAGATGTAAAGTATGTCCCTCTATCAGAGATTATCAAGATGGGAACTCCATATAGTTGAACAATCAGATCAATAAATAATTAGGCAAACTTTGCTGTGTCATATGTACTCTTTATAGGCAAAAAGTGTGCAGACTTGGTCAATCTATCAACAATGACCCAAATAAAATCAAACCTCGAGGCAAATTCAGGAGGCCTATTAATAAATCCATGGTGATCTGCTCATGCTTTCATTCAAGAATGCCCAACGGTTATAACAAACCCGAAGGTCTTTAGTGTTCGACCTTAATTTGCTAACAAGTTAAGCGCTTTACGACAAATTCATCGATATCTTTTTTCATGTCATTCCACCAATAATGATTTTTCATGTCATTGTACATCTTGGTCGAACCCGGATGCATACTATATAATACCTTATGTACTTAACTCATGATGTCTCACCTCAAATCACCTATATTAGGTACAACTAATCGAATACTATAATGTAAGACGTCATTAGCACTAAGGGAAAACTTTGGCAATTCACTATTCTCAACCCTTCCAGTCATATCTACTATCTCATGATCTTGTCATTGTAATTCCACAATTCGACCATATATTGTTGGTTATAAATGAATCACAGCCAATATCACTGGCTCATCTCTGTCTAAAAGTGTAGTTAATTCCAACCCTTGGTTAATTAACTCATGCAGGCTTGAAATCGGAGGTCTTTGAATCAATGACATATGTGCCAAAATACCTACTGACTTTTGGCTCAAGGCATCTGTAGCTACATTCGCTTTGTTAGTTAGATAATTAATGATACATTCATAGTCTTTTAAAAGTTCCATCCATCTCCTTTGCCTCATATTTAAATCCCTCTACTTAAAAATATACTTTAGGCTTTTATAATCGGTAAACACTTCAAATTTCTCGCTACAGAGATAATGTCTCCATATCTTGAGTGAAAACACAAGTGCTGCTATTTCTAAATTATGCACTGGGTAGTTATGTTCATGTTTCTTTAATTGTCGAGATGTATATGCTATCATATTCTTACCCTATATCAAAATATATCCCAATACAATTCTGGAAGCATCACAATACATAGAATAGCTGCCAAATACTGAGGGAAATGCCAAAACTGGAGCATCTACAATATCAATCTCAAGCTCACTCTAGTCCTATTAAATTGGCTCAACTACCTCTCCTAGGTGCGGGCTGCATCCTACTCTCTAAACATTAAAGGGATGATGGGTTACATCAACAGAAAACTCCTTACGCTAGAAGTGACCAGTCCTGATTTTAAAGTTTAGCAAGCCAATACTCAATTAGTAAGTACATTGATCCACAACTCTTCGGATACCAAAATATATGCTCTTTTTTTCAAATTTCTAACAATTTTAAGCAATTATGAGATGATATAAAAGAACTGTATGGATAATAAAATAATCAATATAGAGTGTTTGAATTAAAGAAGAAACATTTTGAAGTCAAGTAGGGAAATAGAACAATCATTGAGTACCTAGGAGAATTTAAGATCCTATGGGATGAGCGGAGCATTTATAGGCCTCCTACTATTGATATTGTTGTTCTGCAAAAACAAATTGAACAAGATAAGATTTTTTAGCTGTTATCAGATCTGAGAGCCAAGTTTGAATCTGCTCAAAGTCAATTTCTAAAAAGCAATGAGCTTCCTTCCTTGGCTAGCATTTGTTCTAAGTTACAATAGGAAGAGACGTGATAAAATAACACATCCATTAGCAAAGAAAAAGATATCTCAAAAGGAGAAACTAGTGCCTTCTTCTCTCTAGAGCAAGAGGCAAATTCAATAACATAAATCTGGTAAGAAGAAGAGGAAAGTATCAAAACACCAATAATCACAATCAAATTAATTATAAACACTACAAGAAGCCCAGACATCCTAAGGATAAATGTTGGTTTCTGCATCCGTATTTGTGACCACAACATGACCACCTAGCTGTAAACATGACAATAAACAAAGACAATTTTCAATAACTACATCAAGGTAACTCAATTGAAATGGTTACATAACAATTGCAGCAAACTCAACAGCTTCTTTAGCAACTCAGCAAAAGAATGTCTGGACCTCATTCCATAAGCAATGTTGCAAATGTTGACAATAATCACAAGCCAGTGATCGCCAATTCTTTGCAAGCCTTTATATGTATGTGCAACTTGTCCAATTATAGTCAATCTGAGAATTATTGGATTATTGACTCAGGAGCCAATTATCATATGACCAATAATCGAGAACTTCTGATTCAAATCATAATTGCATAAATAAATCTGTAGCTATAGCAAATAGAAAGACTATTCCTATCCAAGGAAGAGGATGGTTGAATTTATTTAACTCTAAAATTGAAGTATTATACATATCCAATGTCATTACCAATCTGTAATCTATTAGTAAATTAACTAATCAACTAAATTGCATAGTGATATTTGATGCTAGTCAAGTTATATTTTAGGATTCGAACTCTTAGAAAATGATTGGTAAGGGAATATTGAAGAATGGTCTCTATGTCTTAGATAGCACACCCTCTGCACTTATTTACAAATCGACTCCAAGTAGGGAATCAATTCTCTGGCACTACAGGCTTGGTCATCCCTCTGATAATGTTCTCGCTCTAATAAAACTATGTTGTAATAGTTTTTCAACCTCTTATGAAAGTTGTATATTTGCTAAACAATACAAACATTTGTTTCAATTATCCAGTATCGAGTATAATCAACCTTTTGAGCTCATTCACTCTGATTTATGGACCTCTCCTTGTCTTTCTTATGATGGTTTTAAATATTTTGTGAGCTTTATTGATCATGTTTTTCGTGCCACTTGAATTTATCTTTCAAAATTGAAAACTGAAGTGTTCAAGGCTTTCAAAGACTTTCAAAAACTGATTAAGAATTAATTTATTCAAATATTAGAATTCTACGAACTAACAATGGCACTGAATATCTTAAGGATTTTACAGATACCTTAAAGGATCAAGGAATAATTCACCAAACTATATGCACCTACACGCCCTCAGCAGAACAAAGTCACTGAAAGGAAAAATAGGCACATCCTTGAGGTGGCTCGTACCATTTGATTTCACATGAATGTCCCAAAAACTTTCTAATATGATACTATGCTCATGGCTTGCTACCTAATCAACAGAATTCCAAGTCGAGTTTTAAAATCAAAAACTCCTTACAAAGTGCTTAGGAAAAGTACATGCGATCTCTCGTTCTTAAGAATATTTGGATGCACTTGCTATATACTTCTTCGAGTATAAAAATGGGACAAACATGATAAAAAAATCTATCAAATGTATGTTTCGTGGCTAATCCACAATGTCAAAAGGATTCAAATGCTACGATCCAGCCTCTAAGAAGAAGTTCACCTCTAGAGATGTCCACTTCTATGAAGACCAGCCCTTTATGCCTATAAAATGACTGAACAGATTGAGGATGAACTTCAGGGGAAGAATCCCAATCAAGGAAGGGAAATTGATCTGATCATAGAAGAAAACAAAAATCTCAATCAAGACAAAGAAATTGATCCATCGCAGAAGAAAACAGTTAATCCAACAAATAATCCAGCGACCAATCAAGCAATGTCCTGGTTAATTTCAATTTCTAGTAACCTAGGCCATAACGAGAAGAGGAAGCCCAGTTCAATTCAACACTAATCGATGCCACTCAAGAAGGTATGGACATAATTACGACTAAAAATTGCAACTCACAATCAAATTTGATGTAGGAAATAATGAAGAAGCAGGAAGCTCCACAAATCAAAACAACAATAATCAAGAACTCGACACTATAGCTACTAGTAGAGAAGAGTTGCAAAGATCAAGGAGAGAAAATAAGCCTCCTTCTAGGTTCAAAGATTTTAAAACTTATAATACCACTTTATATCTGATTGACCAGTATATTACCTATAAATCCATGTTCCCAAACTACAAATACTTTCTGAACACAATCGATGAAAACTTAAAACCAACCAGCTATGAGCAAGCAAAAATCCAAGCTATCTAGCAGAAAGCTATGACTGAAGAACTCTTTGCTTTGGATAAATATAAAACCTGGAAAATTGTCAAATTGCCTGAAGGTAAGAATACTATTAGATATAGATGGATTTTTAAAAATAATTAGAGGACTGATGGCACCCTAGAATGACACAAAGCTAGATTAGTTGCTCATGGCTTTACTTAAGTTCATGATCTGGATTATAATTAAATATTTGCTCCAGTTGCTAAGATAAATACTATTAAGATTCTTTTGTTAATTGCTGTTAACAACAACTGGCTAGTGTATTAGATGGACGTAAAAATGTGTTCCTTAAGGTGATCTTGAAGAAGAAATCTTCATGAACTTACCCTCTGGACATTGATTATAAAACTCACATGTGTGCAAACTTCAAAAGGATATTTATGGTTTCAAACAGTCTCTACATGCTTGGTATCAAAAATTGTAAGGAACTTATCAACATTGGCTACAAATATTGTATTAATGATTATTCCACCTTTGTAATACAAAACAATAATCACAAGACTCTAGTTTTAATCTATGTAGATGATATTCTTATAACTGGGGACGATGCTGATGAGATTTTAAACTTAAAGAAATCTCTTAGAAACCGATTTGATATAAAAGACCTTGGAAAGATTAAGTACTTCTTGGGCATTAAATTTGCTCAATCTAATAAGGGGAAGTTCTTGTACCAACGAAAATATATTCTAGATATTCTTAAAGAAACCAAGAACTTAGACTATAAAGTTGCATCTACCCTTGTGGAATATGGATCAAAATTTTCTTTGATAGATGGAGATGTTGAGCCTAATGTAAGATTGTTTCAACGTCTAGTAGGCAAGTTGATCTACTTAACCATGACTAGGCCCGACATTACATTTGCTGTTGGCTTGCTAAGTCAAGCAATAAACTGTCCACGATCCAATCGCATCCAGATGGTTGAAAGAGTGCTCAAATACCTCAAATCTTGCCTAGGTAAAGGTCTATGGTTATGCAATAATGGTCACTTAGAAGTATATGCCTTTTATGATGTAGATTTATTAGCGATTAAAATGATCAATGATCTACTTTGGGCATGTGTGCATTCGTAGGAGGCAATCTGGTCACATGGCAAAGCAAGAAATAAACTGTAGTCTCATTATCCACAGCTGAATTAGAATATCGTGAAATACGAAATGCCACCAAAGAGATTATATGGATCAAGCATCTAATGGAGGAATTAGGTTATCTAATCATAAACCTACTGAAGCTATTCTGCGACAATCAATCAGTTATCCATATCGTAGTCATCCCAGTTTTTCATGAAAGGATGAAGCATATCGAATTAGACTATCACTACATTCACAAAAAGGTTCAATCAAAAGAGATTTACACCCCCTACATTTTGCAGTCAAAGCCAATTAGCTGACATTTTTACAAAATCCCTTCAACCTTGACAATTTCAATACATCATCGACAAGTTAGGAATGCTCAACCTCCATTCACCAGCTTGAGGGGGAATGTTGGAAGTACGAAGACTTCAATATGACAACAAAGATTGGATGGATCGAGCCTAGAAGACCCAGCTATAAGCGAAGATTCAAATCTAAATAATTAGGGCCAATTCCAGATTAGTTGTGACTGGTTTCTGCACTAATCTTGGACGTGATTACTTTCCCTTTATGGAAGATTCAGATCAACCACCTCGTGGTCCATAATCCTTGACATATTAACTATTGATCTATACAAGGAAAGAGCCATTAAGCTGAGCAATCAAGATTCTACATGATCTAGAAGATGGCTACACGGTTTGCTATGATTAGTTGTGTAAATCTATAATTTCCTTAGTTAGTTGATGAGATTCCTCAATTGGTTCAATTTGCCAATGTGAATCCCTTATAGGTTGTACATTGTAATCCTCACGGTAATCAAGTCAATTACACGATTGTTTATCCGATTTCGGATCTTAATCTAGATCTTGAAAATTCTTCATGTAAAGTTACAGACCTAGCCCCTCAGAATGCTCAAGATTTAGACTCTAATTAATAAATTGACTCAGTACTGCTTTCTATTTATAAAAACAATGATTTTCTTTACATATCTATATAAGAACGTAGCATGCTTTGACATACATACATTTGACCTAGATTTATTATATTACGAGGATTTAATGAAAATGTAAGCTTTGACCTACAGTTCAAACACCTGCCGTAGCATTTACTTGAAAAGAACTAATAGCCTTCCATAACACGTATGCTGGCATGATCACAAATGGAACTTTTATAAAACTGAAGTTATGGTTTATAATCTAATTTGAGAATTTTTAATTAATTGAATTGGTTTTAATTTAGACATCATAAATTAAATTTTAATTAAGTCATTCCCTTGAAGAAAAACTTTGTCATTTCGTGTGTCTCTTATATATACTAAAATTTTATAGAAGCTTCATTTTCAAATTTGAATTTTAAATTGTCGGAGACCATTTGGTCCAGTGGCACTGGGGTGGGACGGGGTGGGGTGAAGTCCAGGATTCGACTCCTGGCATAAGCATTTCTGATGTAATAGAATAGAATTTAGAATAGGATCTCAAAAAAAAATTTTGAATTTTAAATTTTCATTAAATTATACGCATGTCGTTAACCAATTCATATGAATTATGGTAATTTCGATATATACATACATATATATACATACGTATATATATACATACGTACATATATACATACATACATATATATATATATATATATATATATATATGTGTATATATATATGGACAATGGACATGGGCCTTGTCACAACAATATCATCAAGCTTGTGCGTCTCAGGCTCTCAGCCCAGTTCCAATCCCATAAGGAAAAGGAAACGCGCTTCCCCGTCTATATAATACATTGCACAAATACGCATCAATAAGTTTGCCCTAAACATAACTATTCTTCCTAAGCACTCATCTTCTTCCATTAACGAGAGGAACTGCGACTTTTCCCAAGCGAAATCAATGTCTTCGGAGAACGAGAAGAAGATAACGCTGGTGTCGTCGGACTCGAAGACGTTCGAGGTGGACATGGCGGTGGCCGAGCTCTGCCAGACTATCAAGAACATGATCGAGGATGGGTACTCCGGCAGCTCCATCCGCTCCCGAATGTGACCTCCGGCGCCCTCGCTAAGGTCATCGCCTACTCGAAGAAACACTTGTCTGGAGAAGAAGAGAAGGAGCCTCGCTTGTGGGAAGCCAAGTTCGCTGAGAACCTCGACATTGCTGCTGTCTTCGAGCTCATGTTGGTGAGGATTGCAGTCTTTTATCGTACTTGGTTTCCTTTATCCTTTTCTCCGTAACTGATGTTTACCCTGTAACGTTAATTAGGGTTAGGGTTTCCTTTAAAAAGATCGAAAGTCTTTAAATTAAACTGGTAATTAGGGTTTGTGGTGATGGCGCGATTATTGTGTCAATATTAATATTGTTGTGCTTAAAATAGACAAGATATGTGGTATCTAGTTCGAATAGTTAATAGTGAGATAGGAATTTAGAATTGTTAACACAATTTTTATAGCCAAAAAGGAGAAACTCGGTTTATTCGGATTTTATGTATTAGTATGGTTTAGTTCTTTAGGCCACAGTTACGAACAGCGTTGGATTTTTTTTTCTGAATAATCATCGTTGCCAATTGACTATTTTTATAACAGATATTTTATTGATCATAACCGTATTTATATAATATATACATACATATATATCGGATGTGGAGTCCCCTTAAACTAGACTTAAGCCACAATTTAATTGAGTTATATTTCTTTTGTATGCTTTTGATGTACCCCAGTTGTTGATATAGGTTTCTATTACTGAATTGTTTGATCTGTTTCCTTGTTCAGGCTGCGAACTATCTAAACCATAAGAGCCTATTAGATTTCGGTGCCCAATGTGCGGCTGACTTGATCAAGGACAAGTCGGCGGAGGAGGTGCGCGAGATATTCAACATCACCAACGATTTCACGCCCGAGGAAGAAGAAGAAGTTAGGAAGGAGAACCCATGGATCCATGATCCATAGAATTCGAGCTCATATTGTTTTGATCATCACTTTAAATGTGTATCTATACTTTTATCATACGCTGCACACTATAAAGTATAAATTTTAATCCAGTAAGATGGCACTGAGTTTAATTGTTTTTGGTGGGTACTTATTTTTCAGTTTGGATAAAGCACAATCACCATTCTTTTAGACCTATACATATTCAAAAGCGGTATGTTGATGAATTTCTCTAGTTTGTTCAATAACGGAACACGTGTAAAGGTTCACTTATACCAAGAAGTAAAACGAAATCATGATAAAGATAACAAATTAAACTCGGAGATTGTTCTTCTCGGAAAGCAAATTATATTTGACCGAATAAAAAAAATGATCTACGATGATTATCTTTTTGTTTAAATTCGCTGTTTATTTTTTAACAACTCAAATTTTAATTGTTAATAAGAACATCTAAAAGCCCACTATAGCACATAAGCTGGCACGTTGTTGTGAAATCTTTTTCGAATTCCAAATTTAATATACAGCTACAACTTTCCGTCAATTTTAAGTTACTGTTTTTTTTTTCTGGTGGGGTAATCTTAAGTTCTTTGAAGAAGGTATGTTAGGTGCCAATCGTGCCCAACAACATATCCTTTATTGTTGTGAGTCAAATATTTTATTCCATTGCAAAGATGATGCCATCTTACGGGCCATTGCCTTGCGACGACGAACACCAAGTAGACGTAGCGGCGGCGGTGGCCACCGGCGGCAAGATGAGTAGTCATAAGACAAGTTTTCGTCTGGCTTCCCTCGACGTTTTTTTTGAGTAATATAGTCTCTCTTGGTTCCTTTCTCATTCGTGTTTCTTTGGTTAATATGATTTTATGGCTCTATGAAGTCTTTACAATCTTAAATCACTAAAGAAATGTGTCTTAGTCTACACTTTCTGTACTCCAAACCTCACCTAAGTTTATTAAGCTATCACTCCAAAACTATGCATTAGCAGATAATTATAATTCGTAATTACTTTCGAACGAATTATAATTACCTGCTAGACCACGTGGCGAGTAACGCCATGACGATTCCAGATTTCGCATGACATCTTGATTCTCCGTTGATATAGAGATATTTGTCCAAAAATTCATTCTCATAAAAATAAAATATGTGAATGTAATTCCAATAACAGAAAAAACTTATTATTAGAATTATTAATAATTATATGTGATGCGTGTGTGAACACGTGTCCAATTAACGTTATTTGGGTATGTGTTAGTCATGTTTTGAGTCTGTTCGTGTCATGTTTGGTGCGTCCTTGAATTGTTTTGTCGTGTTGTGTCGAGAAATGAGATATCTATCGATTTTGTGTGTTTTGTAAGTATTTGGAGAAAATAGCAAACTGGACGATCGAGTAGAGATCCGCCAGAACTAAAAAAGCAATAGGAAGTGCATATGCAAAATGTAAGTGTATATATCTACAACCATCCAGCACCTCCCATCCATACTCTTGTAGAGTCAGATACCCAAAATCCAAATGCTAAATTTGTAGAGGCAGATATAAAAAGTCAAACGAAAATTTGTATCTGCTTTGCGATCAATGTCGGAGCAAAGATGCCCATAATGTACGGCATGAGGAATAACTTTTTTCCCAAGATAAGACGACTTAAAAATCATGTTTGCATATAAATCACTAATTTCCTTGGAAAAATGTTATCGGAGCCGTGTTACACTATTACTTGGGGGACAATAAATACAAAACGTCCGTTTATAAAAATTAAAATCCAAAGAAAGAAATAAAAAGGCCGACCCCTCCAAAGTTGACTAATTAGACCAGCTACAGCCAATACCTGGTCGCCACGTGTGCTTTTGTCCTAAGCCAAGACAAGGAGGAAGATCCCAACCAACCGGTCTTACTTGGTCCTCCTCCTCCAACTGTAACTGTCGCTTGCTCTCCCTCGCTGATCGTCGTGTAGCGAAAAGTCCAATCAATCCCCCGATCGCCGGCGACGGGAACATGCCGGAGGAGCATCTCCGGCCGTTACTTGCGGCGGCGGCGGAGGAGGAAAGGCCGCCGACCCCGGCCCCGCCACCACCGGAAAATGACAAGAAAGCTGCCCGCGTCGCTTCTCTCGACGTCTTCCGTGGCCTCTGTGTCTTTGTGAGCTTACCCATTTCCCCACTCTATTTCCTCTTCTCCTAAAGCTTCAAGCTTTACGCTTTCAGTTACTTGGACCTTGCGTTGACTATTTCTTCCCCTTTAAGTTGATGGAATATTACTTGGTTCTTTAATCTTTAGGTTGGGTCGTAATCGAGATAAGATAGAGTTGGTTCAAGTCAGGATTTTTGAAGATTATAAAGTTGGAACTTTGGAACTTTGTGAATCAAGAGGCAGGCTTTTTTTCATGTTGCACTTGCTTAATGTTTCATCTCTTTGAAATGTTAGCTAATGATGGTGGTTGACTACGGTGGTTCCATTTTACCCGTCATAGCTCATTCCCCGTGGAACGGCCTCCATTTGGCGGATTTTGTGATGCCCTTCTTCCTCTTCATTTCCGGAGTCTCCCTGGCCCTTGTCTACAAGGTACTTGTACTGAACTCGTCTTTCGGATAAAAGTATAATGCCTTCTCTTTGTGGAAACAGAGCATCAATGATTTGTAGTGATTACGCCTTTTTTGTTGATTCTATGGTTGAATTTGCTGACCTTTTTGGTTTAGAAAGTATCAAACAGAACAGATGCCTCTTCGAAGGCACTTCTCAGGGCTCTAAAACTGTTTCTGCTTGGTGTCCTTCTCCAAGGTTAGATCTATTGCATTCGGAACGTGTTTCTTGGTTAGCATCTTTATTAACTTTTCGTGGTAGTGAATCCTTGACTCTTATAATTTCAGGGGGTTATTTCCATGGAATTAATTCCTTGACATATGGTGTTGACATAAATCGGATTCGCTGGCTTGGAATTTTGCAGGTAAGAAATCTGCCTGTTCTTTTCAGATGATGAATGAACCTGGATGTGATGTTCGTCCTTTAATTTCTTGGTGTACACTTAGTGCATTCATTGTAGACTGAGTGATGACAAGAAGTCAACTACATTAATTATATTCATCTTGGTATTTTCCTGATCTTGTGCTGTTTATTGAGCCAATCAAAATCAGAGGATATCTATTGGATACATTGTTGCTGCTTTATGTGAGATCTGGCTATCCTGTCGAAACCGCGGAGGAGTAGACTTTCTCAAGAGTTATGCTTGGCATTGGTAAGAATTTATTTTGTGTTTGTAAAAAATTGTACAATCTCCAACAATGGTGCAAAACACTTGCCTTCTATCTCAAACTCCACAAATTTATCTTTGAAATAACAAATACTTTTAAAGCCACATTATTTGCTGATGCTGTTGTATTTATGGGGTAGATTTTAAACTGAATAGGGTCTACAGTATTCTAAATTCTGTAAGCAAGCAACTAATTACTTTAGTGCTTCTGCAATATAAAGTCAAAGCCAGTCATTTAAGTGATATTGTCAAAAGTTTTATTTGTTTAGCGTCTCACTGACAAATGATAAGAATTCATGATCCAGGTGTGTGGCATTCTCACTGTCTGCGATCTACTTGGTATTGTCGTATGGTCTATATGTACCAGATTGGCAATTTGAAGTCTCCAGTGCAACATCTTCATCAAATGCAAGCCATATTTACACTGTAAGATCGTGCTGAAATCCGTGTCTCTTTTTGTTGCTCGTTTCAGGAAAATCTAATTTATTCGACTAGTTTATATCCATCTTATGATTATTATGATGTTAAAAACATGGCGGAACTGAATGGTAATTGCTTTTCATTTTCTATAGACCTGCATATAAGACATTTGTGACATTCATGGACTGTTTTTTATGTAATTGTCGCTTTGGATTGCCCGGCAGCTGCACCCTGATTAGTTCATTCTTATTGAGTTATGCTTTGAATGGATGCTGGTATTTTTGTCAAGGTCCAATGTTCTCGACGAGGAGATCTTGGCCCTGCTTGTAATTCAGCTGGGATGATTGATCGCTATGTAGTCGGAATTGGCCATCTATATGCGAAGCCTGTTTACAAAAACCTGAAGGTACGGATCTTTTAGTCAAATGTTACTTTCCAATGGTAAATCATATTGGTCGTGACTGGGTCTCGGCTTACAGGAGTGTAATATGACTGTGACCGGGCAAGTTCCCGAGGATTCCCCTACATGGTGCCATGCACCTTCTGATCCTGAGGGTCTTTTGGGGTAAAGCAACTTCTTCCATCTTTCCATGTTCTTCAGGCATTCTTGTAGCCCTAGGCTAAGAACAATATATAAAGTGCAACTGCGCTGATCTCCAACTTCTATCAAGTATATGGTCGCTGCAGCTGTTAAATATCTTATGTTTCAGGTTTTTTCTATATGCACGTATTAAATTTTTGCTCTACTGAAAATTGTGCTGTCCATTTATAGCTCCTTAACAGCAGCCGTGACCTGCATTATTGGACTCCAGTTCGGCCATGTACTTGCTCACCTACAAGTCGGTGACTCCTTACTCCGACATCTTGAATCAGTCTTGTCATTCTACTTACCCCGGATAAGCACTTAATGTAGTGAGTTCAACTCTTTTGTTAACCAGTTGTCTGCCTTAACCTTATTGTGCGACTTGATCTTTTCTATTCAGGATCATAAGGGGCGGTTAGAGAACTGGTCCATCTTCTCGGCTTCATTTCTTCTCCTTGGTCTGTTGCTTGTCATTGTAGGTATGAGCTTGTTAAGCCGAACGTTCTGCCTCGCTATCACGCTGTTCAATGAAATACTAAAACTTGACACCCATTTGTATTTCTATTTTCAGGCATCCCTGTGAATAAATCTCTCTATACAATTAGTTACACGCTAATAACTTCTGCAGCGGCTGGACTAACATTTTCTGCTCTGTACTTGCTGGTAAGTGTCTCAAAAGATGATCAAAACAGCATATTGAACAATCTCTCCACGGATTGACAGCAAAACTCTGCACATTCTTGGTTACAGGTAGACGTATACGGCTTCCGACGACCGACATACGTATTGGAATGGATGGGAATCCATTCATTGAACATCTTCATTCTAGTCACTTCTAACCTGGCAATCATTGCAATTCAAGGGCTGTACTGGACCTCCCCAGAGAACAACTTGGTGAGAGCTCAGAATTGTCATCTTTTGCTTATTTCAATTTGCTACTTGCGATAAAAATTTGTAGTCTCAACAGTGAACTTATTTTCTTCATTGACTCTTGGTCAACAGGTTCATTGGGTCGTTTCGTTTGTTGTCCAAAGGTGACATGTACACCTTGGTCCAGAACCTGACCCACTCCTCACTTTGGTCCGGCCCGTTTTGCTCCTGTTTTGATTCGAGCTGAAGTTGATAAAGCCCACAGCCTAGTGAGGCCCGGTAGCAAATGAGCTCACAGTAGATCATAGATGGGTGCAACATGAGGATATTGGGTCACTCATAAAAGTGCATTTGTCTACGAAATTTTGATATAATGCCGGTGCATTAACACTTTAATGTTTTTTTAAGGTAAATATATTAAAACCATTATGGTATAATATACATTCTAATTAGTGTATTTTCTCTGTCATGGAACAAAACATTGTTCTATCCGCAGACTTCGATAAAATTAACACTTTCTTTGGCGACCAAAATTTGCATGTCTTCTCGTAAATTGACTATTGTTATTAAATTACTTATATGTTTTTATTATTATGAGTTAGATAGTAATTATTGGTCTCTCAACACAGAGAAGAGATGAGGTTGGCCCAGTATTATAAAGGATATCTGTTATCAATTATCATTTGAATTGATTTCGGGTAGTACTTATCCTTTTAGGTATTAACGGATTGGTCCATGCAAAAATAGAAGGAACCGTTAAAACAATAATTGCTGAAAGAAATCGAATGTTGTCCACATCATCAATATCTTAATTGGCCCACCTCGTACCTGTCACGGGCCAAGCTAACGTTCATTTAACATAATGTTTTTGAATTAAGGTATCCATTTTTATAAGTAAATTTTTGTCAAAGTATTCGTTTGTCTGTCGTTAGTATAATCAGATTTTTTAGGTACGAAATGGCTTCATGATGTTGTTTGCTATATTCTGATATACTATTTGTAGAAATTGAAATTCGTATTACTTTAATCTAACTTATTTATGTCTTAGACTCAGGAGATGAAGCTTAACATTTAGCGATGATCCAATTACAGCAAGTATTCGATGTCTCGTTGGCCACGCCAGGGAATGGAGCTGGTTATTTTTTCCCTTACATTACTTTATTTGTTTTTTGGATGTACAATGAATCGGTGTTAGGATATCCAAAATTTCTATCAACTTTTGACATTGCATCAGTATTAAATTTTTGTCACATTTTATATATCATAATCAACTCAACATGAATTAAATTCAGTTATATGTGCCCAAATATTAAATAATTTTAAGAAAATACTTATATCGCTGATAACGGGAAAATGGAAATTGAAGTAAGGTACTGTAATTTGAATTGGTTGCAATGCTTTTGGTAATGACAACGGAGCGAGTCATTTTCTGGTCGTTTGTGGGCCTGAAGTAGAAGATCTCGTGTATGACATTTAATTCGGGCAACAAAATTGGAGCTACCCGGCTACTCTTTTCCTTAGGTACCTACCTATCAGCAAATGTGACCGTTAACACTCGTGGAAAGTCGATAAATTTTGTCTTCTCCCGTTGCCCAACGGCTACAACTATATTTTTATATCCATGCTTTTCCCCGAGTAGACACATATTTTTTAGGAAAATATATGCATAAATATCCTGTATTTTCAATGATTATCACTTGAGTACACATAGGTATATAGAAGAAGAGGAAGAAGAGGAGGAAGAGGGAGGAGGAGGAAGAGAGAGGATAGAGTTTTTTAAATTTTTTTAAAATATTTGTACTAAAATAAATATTTTACCTACAACATGTCATCAATACGTGGACTGCCAAAAGCAGAACAATGTTGTTTCATAAAAAAAACACGGACCAGAGATCGGGACCAACCAGTGACGCAAATTGGAATAAGTTGGACATATTTTTCGGTTCAAAAATCACATGATACCCAAGTAATAATTGATAAACTCACAGGTACTTATGTGTAATTTTCCCTATTTCTTATTATATTCATATTTGTGATACTAATGAAATATGTTAATGTTTTTTAATGTTTTCGAATAATAAAACACTAAAAAACAGAATTGCAAATGGATAAAATCGACCGTGAACAGTTGGATGTCGCGGTGGAGATGGGACCCACGTAATGTGCAACCGGGATTATTTGCCAGCTGGAACCCACATGGTTCCGGTTTGTCTTCAATTCCATGATCAACATGGACCACCAGCTACGCTAGCAACTCCTCTATTAATCCAATCTCACTCCTGTTTTGCTTCTTAATTACATAATAATTAAAGGAAACACCGCAGTTCTAACCAACCTCAGTCAGAGAATGTCTCTCTCTTATCCTTGTCCGGTATCCTAAAATTCTCTAATCAAATATTCTAATATTCTACAACATTATTTTCATATAATTCAAACTTGATATATATATATATATATGTATATATATATATGAAACAATTATTTTTTTTCTCCAAAACATGGTTCTGTATTCTTCCCGTCGTACCCTTGGTTATTGGTTTCGATCCTTTTATTAACCGTACTTTACACATTAAATTCATTCGATATTTTTTAAGCTGTTTGGCTTTCTATCGCTTTTAAGTTATATCTGTTAATATATTTGTCGATAATTACTTTCTCAAAGTTGAAAATATATTGACGATATTATAAATTAGGACGAATTTTTTTCGTATAATTCAAATTAAATGTATTGTGTAAATAATTATATCACGATGCCTTATTAGATATAACCGCAGTCTTTGACGTTCTCGTAGAAGTTAATGATTAGAATAAATGATTAAATGAAGCAATATCTCTCGGTACCATTTTATTATTATTATTTATTCCACATTTATCCTCTAACAATAATGTCGAAGAACATGGAGGGGATCTCAAAATATAAATATGAAAACAGGCCGAAATACTGAGGAGGCAACTAAATCAAATGTCATTAATTATAAAAAATAGATAGCATCATTTGTTTAAACATTTATTGTTTAACAAATATTTAATATTATATTCAATTATTCAAAAGTGTAACTTCCATTTGTGAATTTTTCGGTGAATAATATTTTACTTATATAGAATAATTTATTTACTTCAACCTATATATTTGAGGATGATGCAAATCATTTTTCTGTTCTTTTATTATAGTTCTGAATTCGCAATCGTCGCATTGATGATCGCATCATTTGAAGATGACAGATAACAGGTAGATAAAGGTAAAAACCGATTTGTTCTAGAATAATACTCTTGTTCAAGGAAAATTATGAAAATGATACAAAAATTTTCAATTATCAAATTGGTATTCATGTTGGACACTAATTTTTTTTTCTTGATTTAGACTGAATTATGATAATTTTTTTTGTGACTAAGTAAAAAAAATAGTGTTGTGGTCACTCACAAAATAAAAATTTGTTCGTCTCCTGACATCGTACAAGGATAGTGGGTGGTGGAACTACGACAACCTAAAAAATTCGAGAAAATGCATGTTAGAGAAGCAACCCAGAAAAGTGTCCTTGAGGACGGACTGGACAGATCGCGCTGGCGAGCCTAAAACAATTCCAGGAGCTTCTAAACCTTCAAATTTAGGGTGGTATAGTGGCACTGATCCCCTCCGAAGGTGTTTTCAAAGCATCCTCACAGTGTCAAGGTGCCCCGTGAGGCACGCATAGTACAACGCCATTGAGTTCCACTGGTCATGGGTGTTGACGTTGACCATGGATTCCAGAAGGTGCTTGAGCGAGTCCACGTCGCCGTTGGGGACCTACGTGAGGGGAAGAGAGGAAGCATAGTACGATGGGTCTAAGTCGATGTCGTTCAAGTCCACTGGGTCCAGCGTCCACACTTCCCTTTCTAGCGTCCTTGTCCGGTATAAGAAGACTTTTATCTGGTGAGTGACCAAAACATGTATATTTTTTTTTGATTTAGTCACTGATTTTTTTCTATTAATCGATCGTCACGGATAATTTATTCGTAACTTGGTACATGTCACGAAAATAAAATTAGTATCCAACGTGGACAACTATTTGATAATTAAAAAATTTAGCATTTTTTTGCAACTTTTCATGGACAATAATATTATTTTGGAAAAACTCTCAAAAAACGGAGTAGTTTGAGAATGAAAAAAGAGTAGTAAAAAGCTATTGAAAACAAAAGAATTTGCTTTTAATCTTTTGTTTATTTATAAAGCAACTTCTTTATTAACATTATACAACTTTTCTCTATTTATTTTACTCCTTAATTTTTTTATCCTATCACAATGCCAAAATTATGTATTATCCACCTTAATTGTTATTTATATATAGAGAAGATGTGTGACAATAAAATTTGGAAAAAAAGAACGTAGTACTCAAGTGATAATGAATGATCATAAAATATTAAATTAAACTATTTCCATATAACTTTTGTGTATCGTTACACGTCCAAAGATACGAGAAGAATTTTGTCTGTGGAGCCTAATGGCCATAGTTTTATGCATGTAACCTATGAGATTGGCAAAAGAAGTGTTTAGATTATGAGCATAAAACATGAAATTATTTGAATGTATAAGCACGATTTAAATTATTTTAAACAAAGATGAGAAAAGGGAAGAAGAGAAGTACACGGGAGCGGTTAGAGATAGTAGTCTGTGGGGGTGGGTTTAGACTCTTCGCATGGAGAGGACATCACGCTCTCGCTAGCACGAGATAAGCAGGAATTGATCCACTGTATAATTATTATTTTTTTTACTTTTTCTTATTTTTTTTTAAATTTTCCAAAAAAATTAAAATTTTTTGAAAAATTTTGTTCTACTCAACATCATTCTATTTGAATAAGTTTTTTTTAATGTTGTTTATAATTTTATAAATATTTTATATCCAATAATTTAATTGATGTAGTTTATAATTTTTTTTAATTTATTTGATAAAACTATTTTAAAACTCTTGTAAATAAAGTTTTATTTTATTTTATTTTTCCTTCTCAATTCACAAAATCTCCTCTCTTCTTTCTTCTCATAGTTCTATAATTCTCTCTATTGTGATTTTTTAATTATGAATTTTAATCAATTTAGTCAAGAAGTTGAATTTGACGTATTTGGATTATTTAGTCTAAGTAATAATTTTTTGGCTTTTAATCTTTCAGCTTACTCCTAACTTAGTCAAACTCTTTTTCAAATTACATATTCCTGTTAAAACCCACCAAGTACGCAAATAATTTTCTCAATTATGCATCAAGTACATAATAAATTTTTTATCAATATCCACCTAAGTACACACTTTTTTTTCTTCCAAAATCTACTAAGTACACAATAATTTTTTTCATTCTATTCCAAAATTCACCTAGCAATGTGTTCTCTCAGAAAAAATTGGAACAGAAATAAAGAAAAAGTTATCCTAATATCTTCGTATATGAGACTTAGAAGAAAATGGTTTAAACCACAAAATATTTAAATAGAATTTTCCCAAAATTATTTCATTTTAAGAAACTATACCTACTCAAACGTTCAGTTGAAAATCAACTATAATCCCCGCGCGGGTACACTCACTCTCTCATTTTTTTTTCTTTATCCAAAAAGAAGGGAGATGATTAGCCATCATCACATGCTCCTATCTGTACGTTTCTGGTCCCAGTCCTATCTAACAACTTAATAATTTCAGCAATTTGATAATTTAGGCCAAACACTAGATAAATTACATAATGGTACTCCTAGTTTCGACCAATATAAAATGGCCTTGTTTTTTTTATAGAAAAAACAATACCATTCTAGAGTCTTCCTAGTATCCACTACCCAGAAGAATCCTACACTAGCTTTATTTTTTCCCAAAACAGTCCCCAAAGTAAAAAAAAAAAAATAGCACATACTTGGTGGTCCAAAAGATGGTGGAAGAACTTTCGTGATATTTTTTTATCTTGGTGGATTTTTTAAGTTTCTAGTGCATTTACATTTTGGACAAAATTAGAGTAAGGTATATCTTCGAAAACTATCATAACAATGTCAAGGATGCATCATTTGAATCAATACACCAATTTCATGACATTTTTTCACCTCTTCCTTTCTTTCCACAATATTAAATACATTCATTATAAATGTAAATTTTCAAAGCATACGATCCTGTTTAGGTTCAATAGAAAACAAGAGGTGCTATTTTGCTTTTAGCCTATATTTAATTGCCCAAAATACCATTTTAGTAACGGATTAAAATTATTTTGCGATTTTTAAAATTCTTATGTTAAAAAAAAATACCATTGATTTATCCACATATTTCATTTCGGAACCCTACAAGCACACTACTCTACTTCTCACTAATAAAAACACCACCCAGCCCTCTCAAACTACAAGCACACTACTACCTCACAAGCTAAAATCCCCAGAAGACAAAGCTCACAACTAAAAAGAAAGAGCCTTCTTCTTCTCTTTAAGCTCCAGAGAAAAAAATGTCAAAGGACGTAAGCGAGGAAGGCCAAGCCCACCACAACCATGGGAAGGACTACGTTGACCCACCACCGGCTCCGCTCCTGGACTTCGCCGAGATTAAGCTATGGTCTTTCTACAGAGCACTCATAGCCGAGTTCATAGCTACCCTCCTCTTCCTCTACGTCTGTGTGGCCACCGTCATTGGCCACAAGAAGCAGACTGGGCCGTGTGATGGGGTTGGCCTCCTTGGTATTGCCTGGGCCTTCGGTGGCATGATCTTTGTGCTCGTCTACTGCACCGCCGGTATCTCTGGTGAGAACCAACAAAACCCGTTAGTTAGTTCTTCTCTGTTTACTTGTTGAGATCAAAAGTTTGGAACTTTTGTTCTCTTTCTTTGCATGGCAAGAACTGATTTTTATTATATCAAATGTACGGACCAGTGAGAACCAAGAAAGACCTTTTCTTAGTTTTTATGTTACTTGTTAAATAACTGTTCCAACATGTTTGGTTTATCTTGTTTGGTCCAAAGTTCAAGACTTTATCCCCTGCTTAGCATGCTAGTAGTTGGTTTTCTAGTTAGATTTAAAAAAAGGACAGTTTTTAGTTTGATTTCAACGAAAAAGAACTGTTCCGACAAGTTGGTTTATCTAGTTTGGTCCAAAGTTCAACACTTTCTCCCCTTTTAAGCATGTCAGGAGTTGGTTTTCTAATTTGAATTCAGACAAAAGAACATGTTTTAGTTTGATTCCAAAGAAAAAGAACTGATTTTCAGTTTTTTTGTGGAGTGACCAGCTAGCAAATAGTGTAATAGTGTTGCCCTTGCTTGAGCTTTTATTAGTGTTAGACGAAGGTTGAGTCTTTTTCTTCTGGATTACTTGGGAGTTGTTTGTACTTGGTACCAGTTAGCCATAAGACTTAATTATATTGGTTTGTTTTGGGTTGTAGGTGGTCACATTAACCCGGCAGTCACCTTGGGCCTGTTTCTAGCAAGGAAGGTGTCTCTGATAAGGGCTGTAGCCTACATGGTATCCCAGTGCCTGGGTGCCATTTGCGGTGTGGGGCTGGTCAAGGCCTTCATGAAGCACCCCTACAACAGCCTAGGAGGTGGCGCCAACTCCGTGAGCCCTGGCTACTCCAAGGGAACTGCTCTCGGAGCTGAGATCATCGGCACCTTCGTGCTTGTTTACACCGTCTTCTCAGCCACTGACCCCAAGAGGAGCGCCCGCGACTCCCATGTCCCTGTAAGCATGCGTACTCTCGTTGTTCGAACATTGTCTTGTCAAACTATTAAAATGTTGCAACAGAACTAATATTTTGATGTGGATTTATAGGTGTTGGCTCCTCTTCCAATTGGATTTGCTGTGTTCATGGTCCACTTGGCCACCATCCCCATTACGGGAACTGGAATCAACCCGGCTAGGAGCTTCGGTGCTGCTGTTATCTTCAACAATGACAAAGTCTGGGATGATCAGGTGCATACTACTTCCTCCCTTCGAAGAGCTCGTGTTTCAAGTTAGGCCTCCAATTTTTTTTGTATGGTTTAACTAATTAATCGCAAATGTGTTCTTGATTGTGGGGGGCAGTGGATTTTCTGGGTCGGACCATTTGTTGGAGCACTTGCAGCAGCTGCATACCACCAGTACATCCTCAGGGCGGCAGCCATCAAGGCGTTGGGATCTTTCCGCAGCAACCCGACCAACTAGAAAGAAAAATCCCACCTCAGAATTTGAACAAGGGAACAAAAGAAAGACAATGCTACTCCTTCTCTAATTAGTTCTATTCGTTCTTAAGTTTGGTTGTTGCTTGTGTGAATTATGAGTACTATTATTCTTGTAAGCTTCCTGTGTATTATGATGGGTGTTTTAAAGACCTTTTTTGTTATCTTGCCAGTTTTTCACTAGGGCTAGTTTGGTCTTGTGCACGTTGTTAGTGTGGGGTATTCTCGTCTTGTCCCATCGCTCTTCCATTTAAATTTGATGCACACAGCTAAAAATTTTGGCCCCTTCTCTTTTTCTATCCAAATTTCTTCCCCCATACGGCTTAACGACAAAATTAGCGCTGTCCTCCCAAGTGTCCTATGCAATTATCGACCATCACCGAGACCTAATATATTATATAGAAACAAACATTTATTTTGAATAATTTGTCAATGAATAAAATGAAACGAATAAAATGAGATAAATATATATCAACTAGTTTAATTTCAAACTCAGAATAAAAAAATGTGACTAGAAATTTAGCCTGCCTCTCGTGCATTGGTTGGATGGAAGAAAATGTGTCTTTCAATTATTCAAATTGATGTGTTTGTTTCCGAAATTGGACCAGCATAGTAAATGGGAAGAGGTCATCAGATACAGAAATTGGGATAAGAAGCCAGAAGATGCTCTCTCGAGGTGAAATGGGCAAAGGATTTAAAAATTAAAAGGATAAATTTTCGTGTGGTCTCTGGAAAGGTCTTTCTTCGCATAGAAATGCATGTAGGTGACCAACTTTTGGACTAAGGTCTAACCAATAGGACAATAAAGGGAGGAGTGAGAAAGTAGAAAGATTTGTAATGGGATTCTCCCTGGCATGGGCCCCACACCCCTATACGTGTCGTGGGTCTACGGGCTGCCGCACATGGGATTAGGAGATGGTGGGACAAGGTGTTGTCGCTGGCGGTTTTGGTCGTCCAGTCTTCGTCAACCCACGTCATCCCCCCGTAGTAATAATCCTGCATTTCCCTTTTTCGTATATTTCTAATTCATAAATATAAAGACATGTATATATATATTTTAAACAAAAATGGACCACGCGATTGGGAAAATATAGACGGACAATTTCATCAATGAAATTGCATTCAAAATTTAGGAATGAAATAAATGTCATTAAAGATTCGGAGATTTAAAAGGAAAGTATGCTACATTGCTACTACCAACTGGCCTGGGCCAATTGAAGGGCCACAAGTCTCACTCTCGAGGTCAATTCTCGGAATGATGAATGTGGTGTTCAAGGCATTAACATTATGGGCCGAGTTAGTTGCGCAGACCCTTTTTAAGATTTCAATGTTCCATTAGGCAGATAAGTTTTTTTTGGGTCGAAAGGCAGAGAAAATTGCCCTTTCCCACGAGTATAAGAATAAGCAATTTGCGGTTAAGTACCCCAACACGTCAGCTCTCTGGGGCATGCATATATTACCATATTATTCACATAATGCTACAGTTTCGAACCCGCATTCGATTTACCTACCGATTGTTTAGACGAACCACATCTGAAAAGTTGCCGGACCAATTGCTGTTACTTTCGATGTACATTGTACCTGAATGAGGGAAGGAATACAAGCTTCGTCAATGAATTATTTGATCTTGTCATCAAAAACCTTCGGTGCATCCCCCTCATATACTTGAGAACAAGAGATGGACAATCTTCTACAATCTACCTTCTCCCTCAAACACCAGCACCCCCTCCGCATGCTAGGCAAAATTATACTTTTAGTACCTATGGTTTCACACTTTTTAATATATTATAATGTGTGTAAGAAACACCGTTTCACTTTTATATTTGGATGGCTTCCCGAACCAAATTCGATTCCTAAAAAAAATGCAACTATTTTATAGCTGAGTTGGCAGCCCAGACATTTTAATTTGGATAGTAAGGTGAGGTGGCTCTTGATAAATAATAAAAACAATCCTTGAGGAAAAAAAATACGCTACTCTCTTGCCTCCTCCTCTCTCTCCCCCTTCTTAGCCGAAAAATCCTAAATTCAAAAGCTCAAAATATAGTAAGAAAGGAATCACAGTTAAACATATTGATGGGCACGATCTAGGACCCACGATCTGGGACTAGGAGTTCCACCTGCCAGAGATGGCGGTGGAGACCTTGGAGTGCAACTCGCAGACCTTATAATCACGAGGCTTAGGCGGCATTGCACCCCTCTGCTTGGCACCTCATTGTCGTCGACTGGTTCGTTATCACCACCGGCCTAAACTGTGCCATTTCAAGGAAAACAAATCGATCGATGTCATAGAGAATTTGCACAGAGATTCCCGTCGATGGAGACTACTAGGCCATAACAATTACAAACTAATCTCATTGAAATAATTATTGAGAGGAAAGAGAAAGAAAAGAGAGGAGGAATTTTTAAAAACTATAAAAAAGTAATAGAATTGAAAAAAATATTTAATTTTGTTTCATTTCACATTTCCAACTAGATTAAAATTTTGGACATGGACATCAACTCACCTGCAAGACACAAACTATTTTTTGGTTTGGAGCGAATTTTGTTTTGAAAATTTATCCAAAGCTAAAATTGACACACATGTCACAAAATTCAAATAACTATTTATAAAATAGAAAATTATATGTAAAAAGTGTGAAAGCACAAAAAATAAAATTTTAGTTTTCCCTAAAAACTATCGACAAATATAAACGAAACATTATTCCAGGACCCAGACACTGCCGAGTACCTTGGACGACACAAATTTGAGATTTGAGAAGGAAGCATGTTTCACGGTGTATGTACATTTGCATCTAAAAACTTTAGAAACAAGTAACAGTGTAGTATTTACAAGAAGAAAGAAACAGCAAGCGTGAATGAACTTGAAGATGTATACGAAGCAAATGAAACACGATCAACAAAGACATGTCAGAAGAATAAGACTAGGATGGATAGATATATGGGAATACCATCCCAACCAGATGGATAGATATTTGGCCTCTGCTGCTTCTTGGGCGTGCATGAAATTAATATCGAGAAGATTTTACCATCTTAATTAAACCTCAATTCGGAAAGATTGTTCTGCTTCCCAGTTAGTTTTGTTCGAAATTTCCTTGCCCGACATTGTCTTCATTACCATCTGAATGTTGATCTATGTCTGGTCTTTCATCGAGCTGGTCTTAAACCGGTTCCTGATCGTGGTTCCCGACGGAGCGTCGAGGTTGATAGTTCTTTGGGCCAACTTACGTTGTGGTTGTACAGTTATAGACTTATAGGTTCCTTTTGGGCTATTTGCTATTTGGGCTTCTAATGTACACCGCATTTATGTTCTTTACTTCTATTGAAATAATTTTATCACGAGTAATATATAGAAAGAGAAGAACAATTATATTACCTCTAGAGCCCATCTTTATTGTTGGTAAGTACATTGTTTTTGGTAAGTTGCCTCTAGAGCCATCAAAGGGTGTACTTTACCATCCCGGAGCTATTTTACGAACTTTCTATTTATTGGTGGGATCCATACATTTCTTATCGGTGTATGGAGAATATTAAAGAAGTTAATGTCGAATTGGAGGTTTTTTTATTCACCAAAAAAAATTGATAGTCAGTCGAATGTGGATTTTAAAGTAATATTGAAGAAAATGAATGAAATATTAATAGTATACAATTCCTTATTTAGAGGAGTGTACGATACAACTTGAATCAAACACCCTTGGACAAGTTATAAATTCAACACTTATTAAAAAGGGTTATAAATAGAACAAAAAAACCAGAGTTTCTACTACCAACTTACTTCGTCATCATCCTATAAGCAATTTTCTATAATACAAAGATACCGTTAGGACACGCCGAGGCACTCACCATCTTCATCGTCTATGCCTTATTCGGACAACCTAAGACGATCACAAGATCCCCTCTGCTAATGGCATGCCGTGGTACTTCTCCAGCTTGGTTTTAGCAGAAGAGATGGTCTCATTCAACCGAGCGGATTCGAGCTCCAACTCCTGCATCCGAGCTCGTGTGTCCTCAATCCGAGCCTTGGTCTCTGCGACTGCCTTTTCTCTCTCGGCCAATTCCTCTCCGAGAAGTTCCAGTTCCTTCTTCGTTGATTCGATGGCATTCTCACGCTCCTCCCTCTCTGCCTCTGCGGTTTGGCACCGGCTTCCTAGGTCGATGACTTCTGAGCGCTCGTTGAGAATGCTTCGAAGCCAAGCGACGTAGATGTTTGCTGATTCTACATCTTTCAGGACAGCCAGCAGTTCTTTCAGCTTGCCTCTGGTCAGTTGACTGAAGGGAGTGGACTGCAGCTCCAGGACTACGGAGCACAGGCACTCGAGATGGTAAGATCGGAGAGAAGATGATTCCAGGCGGGAGTTGGCCGCTATGTCTCCGTACTTGTCGAGGACGGCTTGCAGAGTAGATGCAAGATGTGGTCTCACCTGGTATTTCCCTACTGTGACGTAGGAGTCTGAGACAACAGAGATAGAGTCCTCCAAGTCGCTATCCTCTGTAGCCTGAGAATTGCCAGAGATGCTCAACTTCTTGGACTTGAAAACAGGCATATTGAACTCCTCGGTGTTCTTAGCAATAGGTGACCGAACTGCCATGGGTGAAGCATGAACATTGGCAACAGGAGACGAGGCAGGCCTGGGTGAATTGGAAACTTGTCCATTTTCTTTTGGCTTGGCAAGTGTCCCAAACGTATAGCTCGCAACACTACCATTAGGAGGGCTATTGGGGACATCGTCAGTCTGCGAGATGACAAAAGGGTTTTAGAGGCAGGCAATGCAAGAATCATAAAATCTTATCACCAAGAAGAAGAGAGAAGATGAAGCATCACCATGACGATTCCAGACACAGGCACAATCTCAGAAGGCCGCACACGTTCCTTGACAAAAGGCTGATCCTGAGCATACCGGGTGCGAGGGGAAGGATTGTCGCGGTAGACAGCTTTCGCTGGCGAACCATTGGCAACAACTACAGGGGACTGTGGCTGTGATCCCGGTCCACTCTTCTTCTTTCCAAAGCTCAGGGGGGCGCCAAGGACGGAACCTGAAGGCACAAGTGCATCGTGATCAATAATGACCCGAGATTCATATTGCATCACATTTCAAGATCAAATTTCCAACGGAAACAAGTTCTATAACATCAACCCCTGCTTTTATGTGTCACCCTCAAACAAACGAGAGGGGAAGAATTGTTGGAAACCTGTTTCTTTTTCATTTCCCCGAGGAGTGGCCTTCGGAGTTCTACTATTAGGACAGTTTTCGTTACATTCATGGTAAGGATTATTTGCTTTAGGACAATTCGGATTTGATCGTCTTTCTCCGTCCTTCTTTTTGCCAAGGTGGTCAGCTTTAATACCATTGCCATAATCTAAGGAAAAAGAGAAATGAGATTACACCACATCGTCCAACAATTAGTTTCCTTGAATCAAAGTGGCACGGATTGGATGGCCACAGCCTTCAAGAAATATGCTGGAGTATGAAATTTGTAACGAATAAGAAATATACATTGACTTCAAACTTTTGGTTTAGATACGAAGATTTAAACATGTTTGTCCCAAAATCTATCCGCATGCCGCACACAATACCCTGTTGTTACAACTTGGAAACGAACGAATGTATGAAATTAACAAATGAATTAGACTTCACATTAGCAAAATTTTTGGGTTAGATATGGGTGTGATTTTGAGAAAAGATAGTTCTGATATATTAGATCCTGGTCTAGCTAGCCCATGATGGAATTGGGATCGCAGTTTCTTAGAAAAGGAACGAATTTTGAAGGTCCTTCCAACGAATATCGAAGAGATACATTCCTTGTTGAGGCAAGCGAAGATAAGCTTAAAGAGTCAAACTTTGAACAGCAAGCAAAGATTGGGAATTACCAGTTTTCTTCCTTTGGTCCTTCCTGCCATGTCCTTGGGATATTTTCTCAAGACAAGCCACACCACATTCATGATAGGGATTGGCAGCGTTAACACAACCTGGGTGCACCCTCTCGTTCGAAGCCATCTCCTTCCTCCTCAGCTAGCTAGATAACTGCAAAAAAAAAAAAAAACATAGAGATTAGCCAACCTCAAGTATTAACACACGTTAGCCAAGCAACCACAAAGCCCAAATTATATTCCCACCAACAAAATCATAAAAGGGGCTCTACTTTTCTTGTCAGAACATTTAAGGAAAAGGGTTCCAATAGTAGCAAAATCAAACGTTTCCGACACTTACACAACTTTGATACTTGTATACCAATAACTGCAACTTCTATATCCAATCTAAAACTTTAAGGTATTGGATTTGTGGATTGCACGGGATCTTGACTTTGTTAAGGTGCGAGAAATGAGTCGTGTGAACACAATACACAAGATCAATCTACTCTAATACTAGGTTAAAATTTCTATATCCAACTCAAAATCTTAAAATTAATGAGTTGGTAAATTTTCAAAGTTTATAAACTTGTAGCAACTATTAAATCAGATTCTCAACACAGAAGACAGAACCAAGTATCCAGAAAACCATATAAACCTCGTAAAGCCAAAACCCAAAAAAAAGAGGAGCAACCCAACCATTTTTCTCGCAGCTTCATAAACAAACATAGAAACAGCTCATCACCGTCCTCAACAAAGAACAATAAGCAGTCAAACGGATTAGAGACCAAACAAACACTAGTTAGTTCTTCTGCACGTACCCAAGTCAAAGTGATTGGGAGAGAAAGAGAGAGGCAAGGGAGAGAGAGGGAGGAAGACAGAGAGAGACTCGAACTCTTCCTGTCTGAAACAAAGCCAAAGCTAGAACTCTGAAATGAAATTTTCAATGGTATTTTTTATTATTTGTGTTTTTATAGTTGGGGGATTATAAAAGATAAAAAAAAAACTGGTCTGAAAACTGAGGGAATCCGGAGAGCGGTCGATTGTTGACCGGTCTGAATCGACGGGGGCCCCTGGATGTTGAACGTCAACTTCTTCCCAGGAAGCTTGCAATGTTTTTCCTATATGTATAAAACAAGCAGACAAATATTATTTAGTTTTGTTTAAAAATAAATAAATTCTAATCAAAACTAAATAATATTAGAATTTGTTAGAATTCAACATTTAATATGCAACTTACTACAGGTTTATTCTTTGACAAAAAAATTTAAATAAATATTTTACGTTGTTGTATTTTTAAAATCTCAAATTTGATATTTTTTTGTTCAAAATAAAGTAATGTTTAACGTGTTGATCCAAATTTTCATAGTATTTAATAAGATATTTGAATATAAGTAATTTTAATCAGACAAATCCGTCAAAAATAAAAACATTAAAGTGGTAGAGGGTCTCTTCTTTTAGCTGGGGTGTCCCTATGCATGTCCTTGCCGTTAACTAATGCGTTACCCGTAATCCCCGCAAGCCGCCAAAATACGGTTGAACCCCTCCAAAATTTCATTATTGAGACATGTTGGAACGCACATTGGGTAATTTCGCGTAACGCAATATTGCGTAATATTCCGAATTCAAAATTTGTATTTATATTTAATTTGATTAGTAGAACATACTAATTTGTCTATATTGATTCCATGATAAGATTGTTGTGGGGGGCCCGCACATGCATTGATTTGTTTGCATGCAAATTTGATCAATATTTAATAGCTGTTCGTAAACTGCAAAATTAATAGACATAACAAGGATTTGAGACATAAATTTTTTATTACATATAATCACGAGGTACAATGAATGGTTGGATCTAGGATTTTTTTTTGTTAATCAAGATCTGAATATATTCCTGACAATTGAAATTTTTTGTACACATGCTTTGATCTTCACCATCTGTCACTGCAGTAATTATTTCTTTTAAAACTTCATCCACGGTTAGGAAACCTCTCCTTTTTTTTTTTCGCCAAATTAAAAACAATAAATTACGATGTTTTTCTAAAAGACAAGACGTCATGTGCGTCAAAGAATTTATCTCGTTTCAATGTTACGAATTGTGCCGGTTGGACCGAATGATCAGAAAATCGGAAATTTCGAGTCGACCTAATTTTTAAAAACCTTGGTAAAATTTAATTAGTGTCCTGAAAATTTTATTGGAAAATTATATATATTATAGATGTCTCAGTGGAGACGGAAGTCGTCGGGCCTAGAGCCTACACGTGTCTGGTTGCCGTAGAGGCCCAACTACTTACGCAGCTATGTTTTTTTTTAATCGGCTCTTGCCTTTTTTTTTCGGAAAAATAATTTTTAAGTATCATGTAGTTTGTCCAAAAATCACTGTAGTACCTTGTGGTAAAGAACTCTTCATTCGAGTCATACCTCACCAATTTTCTATCACTTTGGTCCCAAAATT
>SOPF01028395.1:0-175778 GCA_012979155.1 Hypericum perforatum | reverse complement strand
TCGTAATTTTGGGACCAAATAATGAAAAATTGGTGAGATATGACTCGAATGAAGAGTTCTTTACCACAAGATACTAAATTAATTTTTTGGCAAGCCACAGAGTACTAATAGAGTACTTTTCCTTTTTTGACACTAAAGTTCTTAACAATGGGATCTGTTCAACTTGTAGGCCATTTGATATGATGAATGTAAAACATTCTCAAGAGATTTATTTTTTAAATAAAGTAATTAAAAATACAGAGATTTAGAACAAAAGTTCTTGCCGAAAAGAAAAGCGAGAAAAAGGAGTTTCTTGTTAATTTCCAAGTGGTCGGGAGGTACCGAATGGTCAAAATACTAAATAAATAGTCGGTTCGTAATCAACCGCGTTTTTTGGTGTCGATTAACCGAACATGGGAAGAAAGATTCGTTTCCACTACCGAAAAAGATAATAATATATGGAGTATTTAGCACGAAAAGCATATACTATACAATAGAAGTCATAGGGGCACTTTCTAGAACACTCTCCTGCTATAATTAATTTAATTTATACTTTAATATGCCCAAACGTGACCCGTCATCTGATCGTGGAGCATTAATTCAGCGCGAACCATCAACTTGCATTGAATGCCTAATCAATTAGTACAAAATTATCCGTTTTTTTTTATATTTTGGGTTACTGTTCATCAATATTTTCTAAAATGGTACTCCAAAAAACAGAAATTACAAACTGGTGTCCACGTCATTTTTCTCTTTCCAGAAAATGGATTTTTTTTTGGTCAACCGAATTACAGAAATTTTAACCGGTTGAACCAGAAAATAGAAATATTTTCCGTTTGAAAGTTTACGGAATAAAAATTTGTAACCCGGTTCAATCGGACAAAATTTTCGTAATCCGGACTAGGTAACTGATTTTTATCCAGGAGCCATTCCGGATTACGGATTTTTAACCCGTAATTTGTTATCTGCTTGTCGGACCCCGGAATCCAATTTTAACGGTTTGAAATTGAAGGTGGAGATTTTTATCCACCAAATTACGGGTTTTTAACCTTTTTTTTTAAAAAATTTTCAATAAAAGGAGCAAGCAGGGGAAGAACGAGGCAAATTGAAAGGTTAGTTTAATTCTACCAAATTGAAAGACAAATTGAAGGGTTTGAAGAGCGAATTCGTGCATAAATGAAGCTTCAAGTATGTTAACTATTATAATTTAGCTTTTGTGATATAGTTTGTTTACGATTTTTTGAACTGGAGTTAATAATTTTGTGTTAGTGTAGTTAATTATTGATAATGTTGAAGTTTGATGCTTGATAATTGATTAAGAAAGGTTGTTGTTAGTTTTAATTTTTTAAACCGTCGTTATTAAATTCGTAAATTACGGAAGATTTGTGTTGTTAATTGATTAAAAATAGTGGTTGTAAACGTTTTTGATTTGTTGAACCATCGTTATTAAATTTGTGAATTTAGTGTAGTTAATTATAAAAAATTGATTAAGAATGGTGGTTATTTTTTAAGTGAATGGATGACAAAATGGTATTTTGTAATTTAGATGTTGAATTGTTGGTATAACTCGTAAGTCAAAATGATGCGATTGAATTAATTAGGGGTAGATTTTTAATTTGACTTATTTAAACATATTTATAATTTTGTTATGTAGATTTAGCTAAAATGTCTCGGCAAACTGTTTGAATTAGAGTGTTGTACGATGGAGAAGTTAAGAAAAACAGGCTTACTAGTTTTTAGTACGAAGGAGGATGTGAATCGAGGTTGAAGTTTCACAAAAATATATTAACATACAATAGATTACGGCAAAAAGTGGTTGAAAAGATTTCTTTTAATAGATGAATTGCTATTTAGATGTCCTGTAGCTTTAGAAAAGTTTTGGCCAGTGATTATTAAGCATGACAGAGATATTGTCAAAATGGTTCAGACCATGGTCAATTTATATGAGGTATACGCAAGTGAAATAGCAATGGAGTTAATTGTGGAGAAGAGAACACATGAGAAATATGACCCAATTTCGGACTAAGAAAGCCAATCGGACGAAGAAGTTAACTTGGGCTTGGACCCAAATACTATATATGCATTCACAAAATTGGACTCGAAATATGACAAAGAAGAAGAGGAGGCAGAAGAAGAACCAGACAAGGAAGAAGAAGAGAATGATGAGGAAAGTGAAGAAGAGGGAGGATGATTTTAGCTAGACCAATTAGAAAAATCACATTGGCATGCACAATGTCCTATTACTGAAAACACTGAAGAAGCAACCATGACATTATATGCCAATCAACAATGGGGTTATAAAGATTACTCCAGCAAATGTTGTGGCCTTTTGAAGGAAGGCAATCAGTGAAAACCTAAAAAGGAAGCTATTCGAAAACTCTCAATAGAGCAGGGCAGAGAGTATGTTGTTAAGGAATCAAGGCCTAATACTTATTATGTTAAATGTAAAAAAAAGTCTAGGATTATTACAACTGAAAGATACGTGTGTCAAAGGATGAAAGAGATAAACTGTTTGGTTATTGGAAAATTGTGAAATACATCCACCCCATACATGTGATCGCCTTCGGGATAACCTTGATCATGGACAACTTACCTTGTAGTACATTGTAGAAATGATTACAGCCAAAGTAGCAAATGAACCAAATGTTCCTGTTAAGTCTTTGCGATATGATCTGCATGGTCTCCTGATATATATGCCTTCTATACAAAGGTTTGGTAGGCAAGAGATAAGGCCTTTGAGATATGGAAGTTAGGAAGAATCTTACATTCTGCTTCTATAATGGTTTGTCGCATGTAAGGCAAGTAATCCTGGAACTGTTGTTCAATAGGAATATTACCATAGTAGACCAGGAGATCACTATTATTATACATCTTCACACAGAATGCAAAGACTTTATTCCGCTTCGTGCCAGTCTGACCATGACCTCCTAAGTGTGTACTATGTGTCCCATCATCTGGCTCTAGTGGATACGAAATACCCTAGACATAGCCAAACTGTCTAAACACTCGATTAAGGTAATGTCATTCCACGCACCAGAATACTATCAGAGGCACACACGTTAACCCATAACCACTGATCTCGATGAACCAAAGTAGGCAAAGATCCAATAATGGCATCGGAGTATGGAAGCTAAATGACCTATAAGTAAATGTACGTTTCATGTGATTAAGCAAAATATTTGTACAAAACAAAAAATTATAGAGAATTTTTAACTATACTTACATCTGTGTTCTTCAGCTCATCCAACTTGCACCAATATAGCTTCACAATCGTACATTTTCTTGACTTATGTTGATTTATCTTTGCAGCCTACCTACAAAAATATATGTCATTTGTGTTAATTAAACAAAGATAAATAGTAACGCAAAGTAGTGGCAACTTTATTGTTATCTGATGTCCAATGCTTGACCATATTCTGGGACAATTGGATCTTTGATGACTGGTTGTAGTGGGATGATCCTCTCAGCAGCCTACATACAAACAATGGCAAGATCTCTGGTGACAGAAAAATAAGTCCGATCAGTCGCCCGACACAGCTGGTTATACAGATTGATAAGACAAGCACTGGCCTAGCTATACCTCCCAATAGAGTTACAGTCCACTAACACCGATAACCAACACACACTAACTCTAGACTTGGTCATCTCTGTAAATAAGACGTAGCCAATCAGGCACATTATGCTTGCCCGTACATACTGCTGTACAATATAGTTGTCAGCATCCTCGTCCAGGTCAACAAGGTCATAGAACTCCTCAAACCAGTGCAGTGCAATACCATTATTGACCACATAGCCTGGTGTATCCTTCAGATTCCTATCGAAGCACTACATACATAACTCCTCCCACTCTCTAGGTGTCTGCTATCCAGTCAGTGGGAGGCCATCAATAGGAAGTCCATATAATACCGCTATGTCTTGAAGTGTGATAGTCATCTCCCCTAACCGACATATGAAAGGTATGTATTTGTGGCTATCAAAGCTCTACCAATACTATAATCAGAGATGGTTCGATCACAACGTAATTGATCAGCATCCTGCATATACCCTAAGAATGCCATGTTCACCACCGGCTTCTACTTCTATTAGCACTGATAAATCTTGAAAATAGCATTCACATCAAACTCATCATCGCCACTGGATATCTCTGCATTTCAGATTGCCTGTGACTGATGGACTTCTTGTCTCTTAAGTAAACTCCTATCAGAAAAACCTCCATCGCCAAATATATCTCCGTAACATTATGACGACATGTCCAAACATGTTGAATGTTCAATTAAACATCAAAATAAATTTACTAAATTATTCAACAAAACCATACTAATCAACATATTTAACTATATGCAAGTTCACCTAAACCACAAACAACTTAATTAACAACAAAATTACTAATTATTCACCATAATCATACTAATCTATATGTTTAACTATATACATGTTCAAACTAACCCAAATTAATTAATTGACAACTAATTATTCACTTTAATTCAACAAGATAATAATAATCAACATATTTACCTTAATTCAACATAATCAACCAAATTATTGTTCACCTAATTTCAACCAAATTGAAAGAATTTCAACATTATCAACAATATCATAATTCAACAAATTTCAACTGAATCAACATATTCGACAAAATTCAACATAATACAAATTAATCAACATAATTCAATCTAATACAACTTAATCAACACAATTCAATTTAACAACTTATTCAACATAATTCAATCTAATACAACTTAATTCAACCAAATTTACCATAATTAATATAATTAACCCTAATCAACAAAATTAACATCTAATTATTCACCAAAACTGTATAATTAAACAAACCCAACCGTGCCGAGTGTTGGGTCGAGTTGAGGATGAGTGGGTCCATCTCGGGATGGGGCAGGACGGGCTGGGATGACCGAGAATTGGCCGGGCCGACCTAGAGCGACCTAGGGAGAGGGAGGGCGAGGGGAGTGACGTATGAGCCTCCTACCGGCGAGGGGAGGGCCGGGAGAGGTCAAAGGAAGGCAGAGGAGGTCGGGTTTGACCGTGGGAGGGAGGAGAAACTCAGAGGAGGAAATATGGTAGAATTTGAAAAATGAGAGGCTCGGGTTTGGTTGGGAAGTTTTATCCCGTAAACTGAATTACAGAAATTTTATCCGGTTGAACCAGAACACGAAAAAAAATCCGTAATTTTGTTGCTCTGGTTTAAATCCCGTTAACTAGGTTACAAATTTTTATTCTGTTTTCTAGTTCAACCAGATAAAATTTGCGTAATTCGGTTGACCCGGAAAAAAATCCATTTTTTGGAAAGAGAAAGATGACGTGGACACCAGTTTCATAATTTTTATTTTTGGGGTACCATTTTGGAAAATATTGATGAACAGTAACCCCGAATATAAAAAAATTCCAAATTATCCATGTTTAATAGAGGTTCGATTATTAATTCTTTTTACAATTATAATTTTTAATTCGTTCAAACGTAAATTAATCAGTTAACTTGTTAAGAAAAAATTAAATATCTAATATATTATTTTTACCAAAACACACACCAATGTGTTACTGTTAGGCAGGCCAACTCTTTGATATAAGAGAAATTTCATTAATATAGTGTTATTTATACATATACGAGCTTTAGTAAAAAAATCACGTTAAGATAACACCTCAAGTGGACAAATTGTAATGGAGAAAAAGAAAATCCGAGATAGCGAAGTCCACAACTTAAAGGAACCTTTATGCATCTAGATGGGGTAGATTATTGATTTTTTTTTATTTGACTGCCACACGTTGCAAAGGCTCCACAATGAAAGGTCATGAGCAAGTTCAACGCAGAAAACTTTATTCGCGTCCGCGGGCTGGCCCGGCTTCTAGATGGCCAAAATTATTCTAAGTAATAAATAGGAACCTGCAGGATTCTACTAATTATTAAATCCTATGACGTACAACAAAATTATACATGGTATCCGATGAAAAAATCATATGAAAATGACCCAATTAAATACAAGGAATAATTACATTCAGCTCTTTCGTGTTTGCGAAAATTAGTGATTTAATCCCTCTATTTTTTAAATTCATATTTAGCCCTTCAAATTTGTGTCATTTAATTCATGTCGTCGGAATCAGCTGTTTTCTCTGAAAAGTTTGGACATGAAATTACTAAAATGCCCTTATCCTAAAAAAATAATTTAAACATCGTGTTAACCAAAAATCCGCGCCCAACCCTCTCCTTCCTCATAAAATCCCATGTCAATTCCTTACACCAAGTCATGACCTCGATTCCGAACCTTGAACCAGGCGAAGAGAAGAAGAGAGAAAATGTTAGGATATGCAGATGAAGATGAAGAAGGGTGTTTTTTTTCGCAGATACGAGGGGACTGAGAAAAATTATCCCTAAATACAATCTATGGTGTTTGGTTGCATGCAATATCTGGTGGTGATTTAAAGTTTAAAAATAATAATTCAAGGAGTGATTGCTTTCTTAATTATCTAGTTGTACTCTAATTCACCTATATATATCAAATTTTGTCTATAGGTCGGCCATTGCAAGTAGCTTGCCTAACTGGTTACCGAAAGAATAATAAAGTAATTGTTGTGATTACATATATCTACTATAGATTGTGCAAATTTTTTTATAACTTTACCGAAAGAATAACAAAGTAATTGTTAAGATTACGTATCTACTACAGATTGTGCTAACTTGTTTATAACTTTTGTAAGTAAAAAAATTCAACTACATATTATTATTAAATTTTGAGTAAAAATATAAATATCTGAAACTCTTTTTTTTTCTGTAGGCGGATATTTTTTAGGAACATGATTAAAAAGATTCGAAAGTGATTTGTTGGCTGACTTTTAAATTTATACACAGTATGAACAATCTTCAATCTGAACTGTCAACCTTACCTTTTGACAAATTTATAAGTAAAAATTTGACTTTGTAATAAGATAGTTTGATGTTTTTAACGCTTTGATATATTTTTTTTTATATAAATACTTCTCAGGACATTTATTTTTCATAAATACTTTTCACAGGGACGTTATTAATGACAGATTTCAAACAATTGGCTAATTTTGTGCATGTGGTTGGACACGTCTACTAAAAAATCTCCATTCCTAAAAAAGATAAAACTGAATCATGTACTGCATTGAAATTTTCCCAACCTATATCTCGAATCTCACAGAAATATCGGAGGGTTGCTCACAAATTCACGTCCAATAATATTCTTAATATGGCAAATTAACCCCTAGTCCCTGGTCTTAATCGAATTCTCCTATCGGATCCCTTTTTTCTCATAAATAATTTAGCCGTGCTTGTAGTTTGAAAAAATATTGGTCTCGGGTCCCTAGTTGACTTCCGTTCTTATTTTTTTATTTTTTTTGTCATGTGAAATGACTATTTTATCCTTCACAAAAAGAAAAAAATAAGATGAAATTTGTCATTTTGTGAAGGATAAAATAGTCATTTCACATGACAAAAAATAAAGAAAAAGAGGTTGATTTGGTTGGTGGGAACCCTAGACAAATATTTATAAATAAAACAGGGATATATTACTCATTTATGAGAAATGAGGGACCGATAGAAGAATTATGTTAAGACCAGAGACTAGAGGATAATTTGTACTTCTTAATATATGTGGGGTGTCAAATTGAGGCAGTGACAACGACCGTGGCTATTTTTTAAGACTACAGCCCCCTGAGGCGGACCAATATAAAAAGAACAAAAAGTACTTGTCGCCGAAAATAATTTAGAGCAGCAGAAATAATGTACACGGAGGACCAAAGCGAATTCAATTATAACCACTAAAAATCTGTTCATTTATTGAGGATATGGTCTAATAATCCTAATTGCTGAAAAACTACGTGCACTAGATGGAAACTGGACCACCTTTACCTATAAATCGACTTGTGAAAACTATGGTTGTTGATACCAACAAAGATCACGTGGGAAAATTATTCTGTAAAATCAAGATAATTAGATTCAATCTATTAAAAGTTTGACTATACTATATTTGTTGTCATCGAAATCCAAAACATGAGGCATAATGGGCTAAGTTAACGAAATGGAAATTGAAATGCTTACTCAAGAATTTTATATTTATGCATTTAGACTTTAGTCGACAACAGGGCCATGTAAATTGGAGAAGATAGTGGTTTATATTGACCTGAATCGTGCAAGCTATTGCAAGAAATTTCTATGCCTCGTTTTCTTAAGATGCCGGGAATATATGAAATCGTATCTATGAAAAAATAATCGTAAAACAGATGTGTCAAATATAGTATACTATACCATTGTTAGTATTTTATACGTCGAACTGGTTACCTTGCCCTCCACGACATTTTCCGAGTTGCCAAGTTTATTTCTTCCTCCCTCTCGTTGACATGACTCATCTACTTGGTCAATAGGATTAGATTAAAACTTATGTAAAATGATCTACTCTAAAATCTTAGTCTTTTGAAATTGATAATTTTTTTGATTCCGAATTCGAACGAGTATTAAAATATGATAGTTTTTTATCATAATAATTCATATTTTTTAAAAAAATTAGTAGTCAATCTCGATCTTAATTTACATATAAAATAATTTTACAATAAATATATATTTACATACTTAAAAAATTACAAAAATATTTTAAGACACTATTTTATGATATTTTTTATTGTAATAAAATATCTCTATCATGACACCTAATAACATGCTCCATTTGGGTATTTACATATTATTATTCTGATAATTTTAAAATTACTTTATTCATAATAACAACGCACAAAATTGGGTATTTACCAATATTTTACCCTAGCATGACACATAATAACTATCCGCCTTAGTCATTCTATGAGACGGAATTGATTGAAAAAAAAAGCAAAAATTAAAGAATTAAATTCATGGGCCATATACTGATTCGTAAGTTATTGATTTGGGCCTTATATTGGACTTCGAAATAAATTCCTAGTCATTTGGGCCCAAAGAGGCTCATTATATCGGCCCGTTTTTATATTTGATTCTCGGGTATAGAGCTGATAATGCCGTTTGTTAACAAAGATCAATAATATTTGAACTCTGCATATCTTCTAACATAAAAAAACAATGATTTTCATCCACTTATAAATCACATTGCTGTTGGTTAACAAAGAGCAATAACATTAATCCCCTCAGACTACTAATACGTGTTAAATTTTACGTAGTAATGTCGAGGACTCCGTCTACGTGATATTTGTCTACACCAACCAATTAAATAAGCTTTGGTGTGTATATATATATGTATATATATATGTATATATATATACATATGTATATATATAAAATATTTTACGCAAACATGTGATGTCAATAGAGCATATATTTCGGTTACGGAAATGATAAGAGTAGTTGGGACACGAAAGAATATCTAAACAGAGGCAAAATTGCAGGTTGTTTGCGATTTGTACGCCATCTTAGGTCATGCAACTTGTACCTGCCTCCCTGCACCATGAACTAATGTCACTCTTTTTTTTTTTGCTAAAAATACATGACTGTCACCTAAAAAATATATAGTTTAAGTGCCTGTTAGAGTAGCCGAAGGAATGATCCAACGGCCACATGTAATTGTTGATTTCCCTTGTTTACTATCAATTAGGAGATACAGTATAAAAAGGGGAAAGAAACAACTAAAGCACTGTTTACCTACCAAAGTATGAAGTTTGCATGCATTTATTCTTCGAGTTAATTTTCTCTCTTTTGAGTATCAGTTTAAGTTCCGACATTTAAGCGTTTGATTGGCTTGTTGTAGTCAAAAGGAGGCAGCTACATTACAAGGATTTGACAAGTTATTACACAACATATCAGAGCCTTTCCTTTTATATACGGGCAGGTAATACTTTCAACGTTCTGGGCCAGTAGAATTTTCTATAATGTAATAACAGTTTAATACCTTTTGACGTGTGCTTTTTTATTTGGTGACAAAATTAGACTGATTATGTGTGGAGTCGAATGTGTTGTCTCTAATAGGTGTAACAGTTGACGTAATTTTACGTGTAAAAAATAATGTATCCCTTTGATGTGATCATCGTCTTTTGCGATCTGAATATGCAAATAAAAAAATATAATAACGTGTAGGATTGAAGATGATAGTGGTGCAAGATCTGGTGGAGAGACTTAGGCCCCTTGTGGGTTTCAAAGGCTGGGATTACTGCGTTCTCTGGAAATTGACCCAAGATCAAAGGTTAATGTAACTTCAGTCTACCTCCCAAATACTATATTTCACTTCTTAATTCGATAGCAAGTACAAGTATGGTGAAAGCTTGTCCACATTCTCGAAATTGTCTGAAGTTAAAACTCTTCCAATGCACTAATAATTAAAAACGGAATCTAAAATTTTCGACAATAGGAACTATATCGACAAATAAGGTCGAATCTAACAGAATTATACACTTTTAAGGCAACTTAACCATCATATATTTTTTAACAAATGAATTATAAGACTGATTAATGAATTTGTGTACGTAGGTATATAGAGTGGATGGGCTGCTGTTGTGGGGGAGCAGACCAGGACCCACAATTAGAAGAGCTTCAATTCCCAATTTCTCAAGTGATTCCATGCAGGGATTCCATGTTTCAGCACCCACCAACTCACTCTTGCCAACTTCTTTCTCATCTTCCTTCCTCTATTTCACTCGACTCTGAGTAGGTTCTGAACCATTTGTAATTTTATCCTCGTTAATTTGTACAAGTCAAAAGATAAAGCAAAAAATCGACTAATTAATTTACTGATGAACTCATGTATCTGCACGTGCAGAATTCACGCGCAGGCTTTGGTCTCAAACACACCCAAGTGGCTAAACTTCTCTACTAGCTCGGACTCAGGTGCCAGTGCTCCAGTAAGCAAAGTCTCAAGATTCGTGTCGAGATTACCACATTGTTAGTTCCTGTCTGTGAATTTCGTTGACTCTTATGTTACGTGTGCAGGAAACTATTGGGACTAGGACGGTGATTCCAGTAGCCGGAGGACTTGTGGAGCTTTTCGTCTCCAAACAAGTAACTAATTCCTATCATAAATAACTGATTCATGTGACAGTTTAATTGCAAAACACATGAAACACATGAACCAACAGCTAAGAGGTAACACCAACCGTAATTAATTCCGTCCGAAAATGGTTCGTTTATTCGAGAAACAGGTGGCAGAGGACCAGAATGTTATAGAATTCGTGACATCTCAGTGCAATTTCCTTGTGGAACAAGAAGCCGCAGCCATGATGAACCCGATGATGACCAACAACAACGGGATCAACACAAGTATCTCGATGAGCATGTCCGACAATGTGGTCGGAGACGAGCAGTACGAGCACCACCAGAGCTCGTTTCTGCACTCCGACAACGGCCACTTCCACCCGGAAGCAGCATTGTTGGACTCGAACCCCGTCCTACCCTTCGACTTGTCGGTGGATAGGATCCGTCTTAGCAACTCCCCAATGAACTTCTTCCAGTTCGGGGAGCAGACCAGGTCGAGAATTGACGACAGAGATGACGATCAATTGTTTGAGGGAGGCGATCACGATCATGATCATCAAATGATCAATGAGGAGCAAGGACATAGCGGTGGGGGGGCTAATCACGCGGAAGAAGTGAATGCCAATGGCCGGACGGGCTCCACTAGCGATTGCAGCGATCAGGTCGATGAGCAGGACGAGGAGTATGGCAAGAGTAACAGGAAGAAGGGCGGGAAGGGGCAGGCGAAGAACCTCCAGGCCGAGAGGAGGAGAAGGAAGAAGCTTAACGAGAGGCTTTACATGCTACGGACACTAGTTCCAAACATCACCAAGGTAGAAGACCCTGGCCTTGCTCTATAGACAATCATCTTCTGCATTTTAATGGACTGATCCCAGGTTTGATGAGTTAATGTAGCTTGACAAGGCTTCGATACTTGGAGACGCGATCTCGTTCGTGAAGGATCTGAAGCAGCAGGAGAAAGAGCTCCAAGATGAGCTTGCAGAGCCATCAGATGACGAGGGTGTTATGGAAGCCAACCACCTGCACGGTCTTAACTCGACACATGACACTCCGGTGAGCCAAAACGGCACTGACCATTTCGGATCCAGGCCGACACTCGGCTTTCCATTGGAAGCTGCTAACGACAAGGGACAGCAAATGGAGGTACAACACCTATCTAATCTCATCCTTCAGATATAATCCTGTGAACTACACATAAACATGCCTTAAGTGGGGACTTGTCTTGATTATTAGCCGCAAGTGGAAGTGTCCCAGATAGATGGGAACAAGTTCTTTGTCAAAGTTTTCTGCGAGTTCAAGGCGGGCGGGTTCGTGAGGTTGATGGAGGCTTTGAATTCTCTCGGCTTCGTGGTGACAAATGCAAATGTCACCCGAGTTCTGAGCCTCGTCTCCAACGTTTTCCAAGTTGAGGTAACACACAAAGTAACATAGTTAGTCGTCATACTCTATTAAGCTCTCTGCTATAGCTAAATCGTGACAATGTTGCTCATCTGGGGGTGGGCAGAAGAAGGACACGAACGAGATGGTTCAACCAGAATACGTTCGCGAATCGCTGCTCGAGCTAACCCGGGGGTCTATCGGATGGTTGGATCAAACGGCTAAATCGTCAGAGAGCTGCAGCAATTTGGAACACAGCCAGCATCACCACCACCACCACCAGCACTTGCACGATCCACATGTTCATGCCAATTCCCATTTCCACCACCATCACCACCACAGTGGAGCTGCCTAAGTTTACTCATCATCCAAGCTAAAGCATCGATCAAACAATAAATCGCACCTAGCTACAATATTGGTCAATTTGTAGCTAGATTTTGCAGGGTTATATAGCTAACAATAAGAGATTAGTGGCTGAATCCAATCATACTGTGTGAATTGTCGTGGGCTAATTATTAATTCAAGCTTTGACCAAACAATCAATAAAATGGAGTACCAATTTCTTTTGAAGTGAAAGTTAAGATCTTTGAACTCATCAAAATAATATCTTAATAAAACCTTATAAGAAAAAACTGATGTAGAAAAAACTTATCTTGATAAAAAAAAATCCATATCTTGATATAACATACTAGATTTGATCCACCCCATCAAGTTGAATCTTTGGTAAACTGAATTTATTAGGACTCTTAAAACAAGAAGTCGAACCAAAATTTAACCGATCAAATTGAACTACTGAAATTTAGATTAGTCTATGTAGTTAAAAACAATTTAATGCTCCTAAAATAATATTGGTCATTGATTTCTCTTATTTTGCGATGTCAGATTTTTAGTGAAGTTCTTGGTTACAGCCCTCCATTCTTGTGACAAGAAAGTCACCACTCATAATTAGGGTATAAATATTACGATATATTAATTAAAAAAATTACTGACCACAAAAGGGTATGTGCTTTCAAGTTTCAAGTTGGGCTGAAGTGCCCCAACTTGACTTTTTATACGGGCTTTCAATAGACTTATGGGCTTGAGGGCCCACCAGACAAAACAAAACGTGGTCGTATTGACTTTTCTGTCTCTCTCTCTCTCTCTTGTTAAAACAAACCAGTCTCTGGAGAGAAATCCCTAAAACCCTTGCTTCGAACGAAAGAGAGAGAGAGAGAGAGAGAGAGAGAGAGAGAGAAAGCAAGTAATTAGAATATATTTTCTATTTAAATTAATAGGGGAACAAAGGAAGAGGGGAGGAGATGGGAGGAAGGTTGAAGGAGCTGTTGAAGAAGTACGGGAAGGTGGCGTTCGGTGTACACATGACGGTGTCGGCGGCGTCCATCACCGGCCTCTACGTCGCCATCAAGAGCAACGTCGACGTCGAGTCCATCTTCCAGAAACTTCACCTTCCCGGCCTCACCAAGCCCGTTTCCAACGACGACAACCCCCAACCGCAACAAGGAGTCCTCGTCGTCCTTCCCGGCGAGGACGACCACAGGCCGGCGGAGGCGGCGAGGAAGAACAGGACGGGGGAGCTGGCGGCGTCCACCGGAGGAGCTCTGGCGCTGGCGATACTTTGCAACAAGGCGCTGTTTCCGGTGAGGGTCCCCATCACGATCGCCCTCACCCCGCCCATCGCCCGCTTCCTCGCCCGCCGCAACATTATTAAGAACTCCCTCTGATGATCTTATTTCTTTGTTTTTTTCTTTCTTTCCGTTTTGAGAAAAGAATTTGGAGCTTAGATAGTTGTATTCTTGTGATATTGAAGAGTTCGGGACAGTGTTCGACTTTGAATATTATAAATCTATCGATCCTGCTCTTGGAATGTGTAAAAAAAATACGAATTTTTAGACATATATAAATTTGATGAAACACAATTACAAAATCCCAATTCCAAGGCTTGAAATGTGAGATAAAACCACACTCGTGTTCCATTAGTTTCATTTGTCTTTCAACATTAAGGGAGACTGAGCAATTTGCTCCCAATGGCACCCCACAAAAAAAACGAACACTTCAAATTGGGACATTTGGGTCAGTTAGATTTTGAGAAAAATAGTTAATGCCGTCCTATTTTTTCGTCATTCTATATGTCTGCTGGAACCAAATGCTTGAATTCTGCGCAATCACACCCAACGTCACTCAAAGCAGAGTACAGCTTTGGGATGATCTTTGCCAGCATTAGCTTGAATCCGACAGAAGTCATGTTCAAGTTCTTCTCCACACCAGCCGAAGCAGCGTCTCTGGAGAGCGAACCGATCAGACTGCCTTTCATGTACGCGTCACAGGCCTTGAGGATGTACCAGCCGCGCCTCTTGAAATGGCATCCGATCAGCTCTTCAAAATCCTAATAATGCAAATTGCCCAAGAGATTGTTACACGTTTATGTAACAGATATGGTGATGAGTTTGAGATTTTCGGACACTACCTTCGGGGGCCTTCTCATAAGATACATCATGGTTTTGCAGTTCAGCAGGAAAGTGTTTTCGTTGTATGACAATGAGTTCTTCTCACCCTCGGCTGTTCCAACCTGCTTGTCATACCCGGCTTCGTTGAAGTATGGCCTTGAATTCAGAACCAATCCCTGAAGTGAAACTAGCACCTGAAGGATGCTGGAAGACTTGGGATCCCATACTTCGTTGCCTTTGCCTGACCATGTATTCAGAAGACTCAGGCAAACCTTTCCCTCTTCGTACAAATTTGGATTTATTCGCCAACCGCCAGAATGATAATGTGCTGTCTGCATCATTCAACAGTGATGGGTAAGCATTTTCACATACTCAAACAAATTGAACCAAGTCCAAGATCGTGGTTCTCACCGGAGGAACATCTGGATACTCGGGAGGAAGGTAAAAATCAAAGAAAAAAAGTCCATCTTGATAGGGTGTCCCGTAAGGCCCAATGATGACTGCCCGGAGGAGATCCATCCTATCTTCATAAACTCGCACATATATATCATCTAATAAAAGGTTTCAAGCGTTAGAACTTGATGATGCAACAGTCTTCCTATGTTATACTTGCATGTAATAAACTCAAGCACCCCTTTACCAGGAAGATTGTTCTGAAGTATGCTCCAATCTTGCTGCACTTTCTTCAGCCATTTCCTTCCACTATTGACCTGCATATTCAGTGCATCATGGAAAGCTTAAAAAATGTGGCAACAAAATGTTAAGCAAGTGTTGAGAATATTCAGTTGCATCACGGGGAATTGAAGTCTTTAATGTAAAGGTATGGAAACGGAGGGGCAGAAGAATGTTGAGATACCTGACCACTTGAACCAAGAAAATAATGATCAATGGGATCTTTCGCTGTATCGAAATGTTTGAAATGGGGAGTGTTGTCATCTGAAAACAAAGCAGCTTCCACTCTTTCAGTTTCTATGTTGCACGACCCTTCAGATATGTTTGATGTTGCTGGAGCCTCGTCATCGGCAGACTCCTCCCCTTTTCCACGAGTGCTTTCAGCACCATAGTTGTCTGTAATAATCGATTTTTGAGAGATGGAGTCATCACTAGAACCCCTCTCGTCAGAGATATTGGTTGTACCCTGATCTTCAAGTTCACCTTCACCTTCACCTTGTGAATCAGAAAAACTCTCATCCATATTCTTTCTCCGCGAGAAAATTCCAGAGGCCAGTCGTGTAACAAAGTCAATAGCAGCTAAGGGAAGTGAAAGAGCAGAATTCATCCCAGAGTTGCTACCTCCCCCCTCAGAGTCCTTGTTACTGGACTTCGTGGAACCAGATTCCTGAACATCATAGATAAAATTAGTATTCTCGAAGAAAACTGTATATCTAGCATAATGAGATCAGGGTATGTTAAATAATAAAAAATGCCTATTTCTTAATGCTATTGTCCATAGGTTACTTCATCACTGACCCTATATTAAGCTATACTATCTACATTTTTAAAGAACATAGATGGCTGCTTCGTAATTTTGGAGGTGCATCTAACGTCCAATTTGGCTTCCTCTCCACCTATATCTTGTCACCTACCATCTGTCAACTAGTTCAGGAATACATTCAGATGCCTCTAGTTACTAATAAAATATCTGAATTTCACTATTTTAGATTTTAATGCAAAGTCATTCCCCATTTTGAGTCAAATTAAACAAACCTCTTGAGCATTCTCAAGAGCGTCCATCTCATCATCATCATCCTCAACTGTTTCCCAACTAGCAGCACCATGACTTACTTCACTCCCATTAGCAATCGAATCATTGTCATCGTCATCATCTCGACCAACAACAAAAATTGCTTGAGGTCCAACCTACACCAAAGAAGCTTTTAGTCCTCTTAAAAATTGTCAGTACACCAGCAAAGCTAAAAACATCATTTGCAGCAAACTCACAGGATGGTTGTTTCAGGAAACATTGTGAAAATTTGAAAAAGAGAACAGTACTGTGAGGGGAAAGGAAACAATAAGCTATCTACATGTCGGTTAATGGTTCAGAAATATGTTAGAATGGTAGTACAGAAAAGGAGAAGTGGTCATAGATTTAAAGTGTACCGTTGAAACCATCCCATCAGCCCATGTGACTTCGATATCTCCATTCTTAAGACCGGTTACATTACCAACCCAAGATAGATCCAAGGAATCCGTGGATGCTTCACCAGATGGATTCCCTCCTACCTTGGAGCCACTATGCCCCTCTGTTTCAGGGTCCTTGCCATCTTCAATCTGCTGCTTCGATTCCCCATCTGAATCCTCATTGAAGATTGTAGATGTAGAGACGGAAACTGGGGACAATCGAACAACCACATCTCCATATGTGTAGTCATAATCTGGATGGCCCTCTAGCTCATAGACACTGACAATTTCCTCTGTGTCAAATTCACGAGGATCTTCTGGCCTCTCAACTGTCTTCAACCATCTTACACAAGCTGTTCGTTCTTTTGCATTAACACTCTGGATAACACCACAACGTCTAGTTTCCGAAACGTTATCAATATCATCAGAAGCTTTTTCCACAACATATTGTTCAGCAACAAATTCATGGTCACCAGGAGTGTCAATCGGAATCAGCAATTTTGAATCCATGTCATGTCCAACCGTTCCATCTTGCCATGCCACATCAACATTTGTACTGCTAGCAATTATCATATAGGCTTTTTCAAAGTTCTCCTCCTTTTTTCGGGCTTTCTTGTCTTTCCTAATAACAACCCTACGCATTTTTTTCCGGTGCAGAGGCCATGTTTCATGGACAGAATCTCTGGTATTACTTTGAGACCCATTATCATCAGTAGAAGCCACCTGATCAACGTCCATTGGCTCTTTAACCTCGTCCAGTTCCTCGTGTGGTGTCTCTTCTGATTCACATCCGTTTTCTTGATGGGTTTCACTTGTAGTTGAACTTTGGAGTCCCAACTTGCACAAGTTCTTGTCTAGGGAGATGGAAGACGTGCGCAAAACAGAAGGAGTGAGAAGACACCAGTCACCTACCTGCCAATTTGCATGCGCAAAACAAGACAAGAGTTTCAAATTCTTTGGACTCTGCTTTTCCGAAGGTGCAGTTATAGAATCAGGACCATAACCAGCAGATGCTATCCAATAGATAAACACGGACCCGACAGTAACTTTGGTGACGGTTCCCTCCAACCGATTAGCTTTCCAGAAACCAGATAACCAACGAGAGTTTTTGAAAACCGATGATGAGCTTGCTCGTACGCGCTGACCAGGGTAGTAAGGGAATTGACCATCATCATCAAGATTATTTGTCGATACAGGTTTGAGCTGCAGCGGATCTGCCCCTATTACTTTGCATGAGGAACCATCGTCAATTAAGACGGTGACATTGTCCAAAACATCATCAACCCTGCCCAACCAGGGACCTAACACGACATAATCACCAACAACGAATTCCCTCACACGCTTCAAATCTCTAGATAAAACATCTTTCACTATGGATCCATCAGGAGCTAGCAAGTCGACTGAGATATTGACATCTTGAACAAGACCAACTTGCCCTGTAGGATCAGAAGCAGAAGCCACATAATCCCCATGTAAGAACCCGCGATCAAGGAGCATTATGTCATTAGCACGCTGGATTTCTTCCGTGTCATCCAACCAGAGTACCCGAACCTGGTCAGCCTCAAGATTCCTCTCACCACCTTTCTTATCATCACCATTGTTCAGGTGGTCAACCCCATCGCCTCCTTCATCCTCAACGCCATCCCCCTCATCCTCAACGCCATCATCGTCGCTATAATCATCAATGCTGCTATCGGAATCAGAGTCACCGGCAACATCGTTCACTATCCCTACCGAGCCACTCTCCTTATGTCGAACAACATCCTGCCGATAAAAGCAAGGAATCCCGCGCAAGTTCTTGGCTAAACCAGAAACTACCCCATCATCCGTCACACCGGGCTCCGAATCCCGGTCAATGGCATCCTCAATAGGGCCATCAATCTTGATATCCACCTCAGTTTGACCACTATCCATCTGGAAAATAATAATAAATAATAAAAAATTACGAACCGGGTATGGGCAAGAACTAGACTAGCTACCAAAATACGGTCTTTTTGGAAACTTCTCCTTCTCCACAATAAGATAATTAACCCAAGTAAAAGAGGAATCGAACAACGGCATACACGGTAAAAAAAAAAAAAGAACAAACCGGGAGAATAAAGAGGGAAAGAAATTTTACCTCGAGAGTTAATTTTGACGGAAGGGAACCCTTTTGTGGGATTGTAGCTACCGGCGTATTATACGGAGAAACGAATAGCCAAGAGAGAGAGAGAGAGAGAGAGAGAGAGAGAAGCTAATGGCGGAGGAGGAGGGGAGAGGCGGTGATGGGTATTTGTCAGCTCGATTCTGCTCCAGAGGGCTTCTGGGGCTAGAATCGTAATTTCCAACGCCTCCCTTTTTCGATGATTATTGATGGCCGGGAAGTGGAATGTTTTTATGTATTATCGTTTATTATGAAATTTGGAACATAACTAATGGTTGTGGATGGAATTTTTAAACGATACTTTTGAAAACAAATGACAAAATAAATGGAACTTGAAATAATATTTTAATTATACCATGTTAGCTTTGAACAAAAAGATCGTATTTTGGTTATATTTTATTAAAAAATACTTAAATTGTAATAAATACGCTAAAATACGACGTGCTTAGGCGAATCCACCATCATTGATCCTTTCTCTTTGTTTTTGTTATATGACCGAAGTTGCTCTACTTTCTTCTATTTTTATGTCATTCTTTTTGTGGTGTAATGTTACAAGAAACTAATGTGCGTATATGCTTAATTGATGGTTCAAGGATTGACGATTGGATGGAGTTGAAGCAAAGTAATTGGCGTATTTGTTTTAAGTCTTAATATATGGAAAAATCAGATATGTTTTATGCTTCAAGTGAAGAACATAAACCCACGACGCAATGCATTTTTCCAGCAATGGTTGATTCTTATTGTAATGAACATTTTTTTGGCGGGGTTCCTTATGAAACATTGTAGACCTAGCTGACCCAATAATATTTGTATTCGACAATTCTACTATTATACGAAGTGACGGCCCAGACCCCACTGGCTACCATAGTTCTTAAAAAGGACCCAGATTTGGGTCCGACCCCGGGCCGAGCGGTCCGACCGATTATCTGGCCAGTCGAACCAGATATTGTTTTCCTTTATATTTTAGTGTAATATTCTATAATATATATAAATATATAGGTAAATAAGATATTTAGAGTAAAAAAATTAATATAAATGCACAAATTTCCGGTCGAACCGTCTGTTTTTTGTTAATTCGGCCAGTTCGACCAAAAATTGACCGGTCGAACCATATAACATTTTAAGACAAAAACGACCCGGAATTGGGTCCGAAATACGGTCCGACCGGTCGAACACTCGGTCGGACCGCATTTTTGAAAACTATGGTGGCTACTATATCGATTGTGTTTGGGCCGAGCACTAGCCAACCCAAATAGCAATAGTTGAATTAGCAAGGTTTTAAAAAACTAGTAAATGATAAAAACGGGAGGTATAAACATTGTTTTCAACACTTTTTATAAATAAATATTTTTGAGCTATAAATATTCTTATTTTTTATTTGTTGTCTCAACATAATGTCCATTATGCCATAAATCTTGACAAATTTTAATATCACCAAATAAAATTTAATGTATTATTTAGAATAAAAAAATTTGTTCTTCGAGTTAACAATATTTATGCCAGCTAGTTATTTTCAAAATTGAGTAAATGATATAAAATAGAGGAATAAACATGTAACTTATTTTAAAATACTTCAAACATGAGTAAACATTAAATCATCATAATGTGATCCTCCTTTCCAAGAATCAATCTTCTAACAATCTTTCCCTTATTTCGATCGCTTCAAATTGGACCACAGAGGACATGAGATGCTCAAACTGAGTTTTGAGTGCTGACTTTCGAAAAACAAAAGTCAAACATATTAGATAGTAGAGATGTAAACTATAAAATAACTTAATTGTGTTTATTTGAGCATCAATTTTATACCTCTATCTCCAATTTCAAAAGCTTTTCTTTCACAAAGTGCAGAAAAAGTTTTGATATGTTTCACGGCATCGTGTCTACTGAGGGCTAGCATTTGCACACACGATATGGCAAAATCAATATTCATGTAGCAAGATGCAAATAGATCACCGGTAACCTGAAATAATAAAATAACAAGTTGATCAAGACATAAAAAAAACATAAATAATTTGAGTACCATAATATATCAAGTATAGAAATTTTATCTCATTTTTGTGTTAAACCCGAGGAAAGTTTTGATATATCTAACCCTATCTAATGCTTGATGCGTAACAAAATGTACACATGAGATGATGAAACTATGATCCCCGGAGGATGGCTAGAGATCATTGAAAATTGAAAATAAAATTTATCTACGTAAAATTTTAAAATTTTAATCAAGAAATCAATTCAAGATTGTATAAGTTATCATACACCTTCATTCAAATATAACCTAATAAGAAATCAACTAATGACATAATAACCAACGAAAAAAGAAGTTCATCATCAACAAATATAAACATCATCCTTAAAAATCACAAAACAAACTAGGAATTTAAATTTGAAAAGTGACCAGATTTTAATCTCGATTAGCACTAAACTAGTACATTAATTATTTGTCTTATTAAACTTTTTTATATGATATCTTCTAGAAATATGTGCATAGATGGGATGGCAAAAATATTTTCATCTAGGCAGGATAAGTAGAGATCTTCAAAAATCTAAAATAAAAATTATGTACAGAAAAGTATAAGAATTTATGTAAAAATCAATTTAATCTTCTCAAAACAAAAGAAAAATAAATTAGATAAATCAAAAACTAGTAAATGACTGGAGAAATAAATATGTAATTTTTTTTAACAAAGTTAATGAGTAAATATTTGTGATATATAAATATTTTTTCAGTTTGTTTCATTTGTTGTCTCAAGATAATATTCATTATATCATAAATCTTTACAAATCTCAATGAGACCAAAGGCAATGTAATGCATTATTTATAATGAAAACATATTCTTCTAATTAAAAATATTTATGACAACAATTTTTTGTTGTATAATTGCTGTACAACAAATAATTTGAGTACCATAATTTTTTGTTGTATTGGCCTAAACGACTTCAGAGAAATCTCGTTAAACCCTTAATTCACATCAATCAGAGAAATAAACAGTTGAATCCAATACAATTGCTGGAAACTACAGTCGAGTACGTAGTATCTAACCTCTCTTCAGGTAACCAAGAGAGGGAAGAACCGGAGGGGTTGAGGTCGTAAAAGGCGCAAGGAAAGCAAAGGGTTTAAGCCTTTAAGGACAAGGTCATGGGCTTATAGACTCAAAAGTATACTTTTCCCAAGTTATAATAACGAATAAATAAGGGGGAGATATTTAATCGAATCTAACAAAACAACGGACTAAATTAGTAATCAACCGGGCTAACTTTCAAACAAACAAAAGATAAAAGAGGGAGGAATATGAGAGTTTCAGAATTTAAACATCGGACTAATTAGACGACCGCCCACAATCATCAAACGACTGCCTTGGTAAACAATAGTGTATTATGAACATGATACCCTCTCGATTCGCTATAGCCTATTCTCTTTAAACCAACATAAAAACAGAGAGCCGAAGAAGGAGAAGTCAGAACTCACAGATTTGGGCACGGGCTGCGGCGGGGCAGGCGGGGAGGAGTTTCTGTCGTCGGTGGTGGGTTTTGAAAATTAGGTTTGTAATTTGGGCTGGGAACTAGGCACGATTTTCATGTTTGTTGGGGGTTGCTGGTTTAGTATATTGGGCTTTTGAACTGGATAGTAGGTTGATTTGAGCTTTTGGGCTGGGTTTTATGATGTGCATTAATCTAAGTTAAACATAAAAATTGGGTCTTTTAATTTGATGAGCAGAATAAATCAAATTTTTATGTAAGCTTACTTTCGTGTTAAACATAGATTGTATAAGCCAATTAGCAATGAGATGCGAGGTGGCTCGCAAAAACATGCAAAATACCCTACACCATTGATATGGTCTCCAATTTACATAACAAGTAAAATAACATTAAAATAGTATTGTTTAGTGTTTGTCATTTTCAACCTCCACTTATCTTACATATCTCGATTCATTTTACATATTCCAACTAAAATCAAGCTCAAATTGGTTCATTAATTAGTTTGCATATCGTATCCTACAGCTTATGTGGACCATACAGCTAAATAATGTGTAATTTTGGCAAAATAATATCCATGATGGGTATTTGTCAGCTCGATTCTGCTCCAGAGGGCTTCCGGGGCTAGAATCGTAATTTCAAACGCCTCCCTTTTTCTTTTATGTTTTTAACTTTTATTTCCCTCGATACTTAATGTGGTATAATTCATTATTATTCGATGATTATTGAGCCCTCCACAAATACAAACATGATTATTATAGGGGGGAAGTGGTTAACTCTTTTTTCAATATCAAATATTGGAGTCGAGTATTATTTAGAAAACGAATCTCTAAATAGAGAGTTTTTTTATTCTTTACGCATGAACTCAATACTTTTTTTTTCCAGAGAATTTAAGTTCATTAATTGGACTATCTCAAGGGACATCAATTGCTTCCCTTTGTTATAATGTAATTTAAGGGTTATGGCTGAGAGAATCATGCTGCCTGGATTGGTCAGAATTTAATTTCATTGCTCGCTGTATAGCTTCGGCCAACTTGAGAAGCATACTCTTTTGCCATACTTAATTCCTACGTTGGGTTGCATCATGATGTTTAGATGCTAGAACAAGATTTATCCTAGTTCAACGATATCGAGAATTTGAATTTCTAGAATAAGATTTATCATAATAGGTCATTTTTACTTTTTTAGTTCTGTTCAGCCAAAAAATTAACATGTAAATATAGTCATATTTGGCTAAGTTTATGACCACGTTCATACGTCAAATAAATATAATTTTAACATAATATCTTTTAAAGCGCATAAACATAAATTCATTTACTTAGTAATATTCAAATACAGATATTTAAAAAAAAATGAGCTTGGAGATTTTGTTTATGGGTAAAGTATAATTTATGTGGAAGAAGATGAGATTTAAAAAAAAAGAAAGAAAAAGCGTTTGTTCCAAAAAGAGAAGTACTAAGTAGAATCTTAAGCTCTAAAACCAAATATATATTTTTTGTCAGGCTTATCAAATCTAAAAACATAATACATATTGGGGGTACCAAAAATAAATTTAAAATAATTAAGAAGTTTCAAAGGGTTAATATATAACGTACCAAAATGTCCAATTCTTAGTGAATTAATAGTTGGTCTATAAGAATTTTTTCTTTTAATAGATTTCAGTTAGAGCACATCCTCGAGAAATTTATTTCATGCATGCTACAATTTGCCGTAGTTCAAATGATGGTATCCCAGATTTAGGAGGTTTTAAGGATGGCATCACGACCTTTTGACACTTCTTTCAGCTCAATTGATCCATCGGTGAATTAAAACGGTTGTACGGACGGTGAGAGCGGTTATTCCCATCAAAAAACATTCTAATGGGTTTGACTTTATAGGCCTTTCTTTAATTAACTTGACCCATGCCTTACCTGTAATAGCCAGGGTTTTAAAATATGACCTAGAAGTCGACTCGAATTTTGGTCTGACCTCCGAGTAGGCCGGTCCATTATTTTCTTTTAATTTTTTGTAATATTTTGAATTATATATAAATATATGTATATAGGTGTTGTGCAAATAAATAAATGTGTTAGAATGTCGAAAACGATCTAAAGACGGATCCGGAGTGGTCGTCCCAAGATGTGATTCGAATGAATAAGGCAAAGATGGAAGAAATATGGAGAAAACGAAGAGAAAGATATATAGATCTGACTTGGTAGATAAGAAAAGAATTGGTGGAAGAGCAAGAACTTTATTGAATTATAGAGGAATAGGACAAGAGGAAAACATAAATGATAAAAGCTACATCTACCCTATGCTAAGATAAAAAGCCGAAGCTTTGATAAGAGATTTGTGTTGTGTTGTGTTGTTGGGGTCTTTTTTTCTATCTCAAGCCTGTCATTATATAGAAAAAACTAACCCTAACCCGATACCAAAAATCCTAGGCCGTTCAGTACAAAAAACCTAAATTATCCCCGGCCTCAGATATGAAAAACTAACTGCCCGAAACTTCCAAGCTGATTATGACCTCTTTCTACTCCGAATTCGGAAAAGTGATAAACTACAAAGTTGTAGATTTATCTCTTATCTTTCTGCAGCTTTTAAAATCACCTCAATCCGATATTTGAGCAGTTAGTTACGGATTTTTTACTAAAACTGGTCAGAAAATCCGTGAATTAATTTTCCGCTACAACAATGTCCCCCACACGTCAATGTTTTGACGCTAGGAAAAGCGTCGACGTGTATCCATCTTTGAACATGCGGAAAATTATATATTCGGCCAAGTTAAAGCCGTAATATGTAAAGAATTTGCTAGTGAATCAGTCGAGACCTAGCCATTGTCGGCCTACAGATGATCCCTCTTCTGGGTATATCCGTGTGCTCATAATTTTTTCGAGGGCACTTGAATTCAGCCTTATATGACTCAGTAGAAACTCCATATAGTTCACTAAAATAACCATACGAACGTTGTTGAAGGTCTCTAACCTTTTTCTTTTGAATCCTTTTCTTCAACCTTCTTCGTTGAGTCTTTGTGAAAGCTGGCTGACGAGTTTCTTGACATTTGCCCCCCGAGTGTGAGTTTGATTTTCTTGGCACTTCTTTCTGGATAGGCTCCATATGATGGTTTTGGCACCTTATAGACTGCTCACTTCTTGTAACTCGTGTCTTACATGGTTCTTTCTTAGACCACGCAAGCCCTTTCTTGGGCACCCAGACCTTAGTAATCTTACTATCTTTGAGAATATTTTGCTCAATCTTCAACTGAGTAAGTACATCTTTCTTAACCCACGCATAATCAAGCTGTCTCATGCCATTTCCAGTTGATTTTGGCCATTTTTTAACATCTTTTTCCATGCATGAGTATCTATTGAAGTGATGTGGAATTTGCACAGTAGACAATCGCTTCACTGTACTCTTACTTGGTTCAACAGTCTCCATTATGCGTATGTCTTGCTCCCCGGATGTGGTAAGTTGAGTTGTAACTTGGGCTTGCTCCTCGATCAAGGTAAGATCATCTTGCTCCTCAATGGTCGTAAGATCGATATACTCCTCAGCAAAAATAATTTCAGCAGATGTAGGAGCATTAATCACTATATTGCAGTGCTCTTCATGCCCCCGGGTGAGGTAGGATTTTCATCATTGAAGTGAACTTTCTCCCTTGTGTCTTTATGTTGAGCTAAGACATGATTGGGAAAATGTGATGCAGACTTCAGTAACATGTGACATGGCGGAGACCCTAAAATCCCCTTAGTAGAAGAAGACCCAAGGATCTTGAAAGACGATGGAGGTCCGAGAATTCCTTGCGTTGGGAATGCCTCTTTCTTCTCCTCAATTATGGGCATTGTAAACTCAATGACTGTAGTATCGACCACGGATGGTACTTCTTTCTCAATGACCGTGGTATCGGCCAATCGTAAACTAGTCATTTCGTCAACCTCTTCGACTGTCGAAATAAAATCTTGGATAGATTCAGTCGATTTATGCACAATTGTGTCAACTTTAGTCTTATAAATGTGTGAGTCAAAACGTCTTCGATCTTCAAGTTCATGTATGCTCCATGATGGTAAAAATGACTCTTTCTTATTGATGGTTGTTGTGTCGGCCCACTGTGGACTAGCCGTTTGTTCGCTCTCCCATATAGGTTGGCTATAATACTGCATAGATATAGTCGGTTCATGCACGGCTGTATCAATTTTAGTCTCGTAATTGGGAGAGTTGAAATATTTTGGTCTTCAGCTGCTCTACGTGTATAGCATCTTTCCATATATCGAATCACCACCTCACTGATAGGAACTGATAGTAAATACTCGAAGTACTCCATCGCTTTTTGCCAAGCAGCCCTGTGAAATAAATTATATTCAAAGTTGGAGCGAAGGTTTTGAGCACGTTGAGTTCTCCTATTTTGAACTTTCTTGGTGTAGTAAATAATATCATCAACCAGATGATCGGGTAACTCACAACCATATGTTTTAACATCCTCAATCAGATATGCCGGCGATTCACTACCAAAGACTGATATATGTTCAATCAAATCCTCAGGTAATTCAACACCGTAATATGTATAATAAAACCACTCTACAACTATAAAGTGAGTTTCTCTCCAACCTTCTTCCTTAGTCAATACGAGAGCATATGTATGCTCCAATCTTTCCTTCATGATCTTGAAAGACATTTCACTTTACAGATTGACCCACCTTTGTTATTTTGGTCGTATATTTCTCGTCAAGGATCCGATTGAAGTGTTTTGGTATTCCTAGAAAGCTGAGAGATATATCTTCAGCTTTTGTTATTTAAGTTTCTTCAGATTTGGCCTGTAAAAGACCGGAAAGACTCCTCAAAATTCACGGATCTGGCTGGATGTTAACTTACAGATTGACCAATATGTAATATTTCGGTCTTAACTTTCTCGTACGAACTCCGATTTCAGCGTTCTTAGTGTCCAGAGAAAGAGGAAAGACCGTTCTCTAACTTTCGTGATTTAAGTTTCTTCAGATTCGGCTTGTAAAAGGTCAAACAAATATCTCAAAGTTCGCGGATCTGGATGGATGCTAACTTACAGATTGACCACTATGTAGTATTTCGGTCTTAACTTTCTCGTACGAACTCTGATTTTGACGTTCTTAGTATCCAGAGAAAGAGGAAAGACCGTTCTCTAACTTTCGTGATTTAAGGTTTTTCAGATTCGGCCTGTAAAAGGCCGAAAAAGTATCTCAAAGTTCGCAGATCTGGCTGGATGCCAACTTACAGATTGACTACTATGTAGTATTTCGGTCTTAACTTTCTCGTACGAACTCCGATTTCGGCGTTCTTAGTGTCCAGAGAAAGAGGAAAGACCATTCTACAACTTTTCTGATTTTGATTACTTTAGATTCGGCCAAACAAAGGCCGGAAAATCTCTTCAAATTTCACAAACTAAGCTGGACGCCTCTTTTAGCACAACCTTTGACCGGTTTTGATCTCTTTTGAAAAAAGACTCAAAACCGAATAGGTATTCTCGTGAATCACTCTTCTTAGACGCCCTCCTTAGTCCCACCGAGCGTGCCAAAAAACTGTTGTGCAAATAAATAAATGTGTTAGAACGTCGAAAACGATCTAAAGACAGATCCGGAGTGGTCGTCTCAAGATGTGATTCGAACGAATAAGGCAAAGATGGAAGAAATATGGAGAAAACGAAGAGAAGATATGTAGATCTGACTTGGTAGATAAGAAAAGAATTGGTAGAAGAGCAAGAACTTTATTGAATTATAGAGGAATATGACAAGAGGAAAACATAAATGATAAAAACTACATCTACCCTACGCTAAGATAAAAAGCCGAAGCTTTGATAAGAGATTTGTGTTGTGTTGTGTTGTTGGTGTCTTTTTTTCTATCTCAAGTCTGTCATTATATAGAAAAAACTAATATTAACCCGATACCAAAAACCCTAGGCCGTTCAATACAAAAAACCTAAATTATCCCCGGCCTCAGATATGAAAAACTAACTGTCCGAAACTTCCAAGCTGATTATGACCTCTTTCTACTCCGAATTTGGAAAAGTGATAAACTACAAAGTTGTAGATTTATCTCTTATCTTTCTGCAGCTTTTGAAATCACCTCAATCTGATATTTGAGCAGTTAGTTACGGATTGTTTACTAAAACTGGTCAGAAAATCCGCGAATTAATTTTTCGCTACAACAATAGGTAAATAATTTATGTAATAAATTAATAAGAACATATAAATATACTAATTTTTATAAAATACAAGGAACAAGAACCAGACCCAGATGATGATTTGGAAGCAGAAGAAGAAGAGGAGGAAGAAGTGGAGGAAGAGGGAAAGGACAGGGAAAAGAGAGTATCAGGGGATACACCTTCCAAGTTTCTTCTTTATCAGCAATCTGTACAGGTAAGGAACCCCGTAAAGTTTCCTTCTTTAAGGGTTTTAGGTGTTGGGTTTTTCGGGTGATATTCGGAGCAGAGCATTGTCGGGTCCAGTTGGAGTAGGGATTTGCATTTGATGGGATGGACCAAGTTGGGAGTTGGTGTTTGAGTAAATTTGGTTCAGGGATTTCTTATAGAACTTTTCTTGGTGCTGCTCTTTTGTTGGGGATTATATGGTATTCGGGGTCGAGCACTATTCCGAGGCGGCGGCGCGGCTCCCCGGTGATGGTTTTTCTTATACAACTTTGCTTGGTGTTGCTCTTTTGCAGTCACCAAAAGGGGATATTAGCTATTTGCAGAAATTCTTTTTGATGTATGTTGCAGTCACCTCCAGGAAGATTTCTGTTGCACTGCTCTTCTCAGGTAACTAATGAGGTCCAGATTCTTTTCGTGAATTTATACCGAATTGAAGGTTTTTTGAGTTGAGCTGAGTTTATGCTTAATTGTTTCATTCTTGGGCTAATCATTTCATTCTCCGAGTATTGGTGTTGGTTAGTTGATCTGTCTGCTGCAATCATGAGAAATATAAAACTTACCGATGGATAGAGAGGGTAGTGATTGGTTTCCCAGGTGTTGTTGCCAGTTTCCGACTTAGATGCTCAGTTTTCACAAGTTACCAATTACAAATTAGTTCTTATCCGTGCATCCATGAGGTTGATCCGTGCGTCTCTAAAAAAACTGGCTTTTAGAGAGGGTATTAATTGGTGACGTCATGCTATGTACCAAATATTCGGTCCTTCGATAAATTTACTGCAAAGTCACTGCGAATTTACTCGCTTATCCATATCATCTGAGTGTAATTCTCGAAAAACTTTAGATCAAAATTACTTGATCCTCATGGAGTTGTGTGCAATGATCATCAATCATGTTTCTCTATTGCTTTGTCGAGTGGATCACCAAACATATTTGTAATCTCTATCCTTTGGACAGTGCTGAATGGCTTCGCAGTGATTCGAGAAGGACTGCTGTGGGGGTTGATTTCGATCTCGAGGCATTAAATTGGTGCATGGAGAACGACATAAACAAAGTTGGAGCTGATGGGTATTCTAGAATATTTCTATATCATGGGAATGTTCTGCAGCCTTCCGAGGCAAAACTGATCAAGACTGATCCCCATGAACTGATCATCGATATTCAATTGAAAGAGTATGAAGGGGACAGGGAAGCTGATCCTGATTCTGCTCAAGATAAGGACGGGAAAAGAAATTGCTTGCCACCAGCAAGAGATATTGTGTGTGCTTTTAATTACAGCTGTTGCTGTCTGCATAAACGCGCAGATTTAATTCTCTACTTCTGACCGCCTTATCCAAAAAAGGCGGTATATTTGTTATGGATTTGTATGGCGGCTCATCTTCAGAGCACGGGCTGAAGCTTCAGAGAAAAGTTTCCTAATTTTACAGTAAGTATCCCTCATTCACTTTTGAGGCTGTTCTATCTTTTTTTGGGTTGAGTAAAACAGTTGTGTTTGATTCTGTAGTTCTAGATATTTCTTGTTTCTTGTGCTAACAGAAGGAAGGTCATGGAACACATGTTTTTGAGGAGACGATTAGAAGATCATGACTACGTGCAAAGCGATTATATTGCAGAACAACTTGTATCTGCTGCTAAGTTTCATGCTTCTAACATCATATTCAACATGTGCAGTACGTTTGGGAACAAGCGGAATTCAACATCATTGAGCGTAAAACAAGGATAAGCCTGCACTACCATCTGCAGAAGCCGCGGAAGAAAATCAGCCATGCATTTTCTTACAGCTGGAGGCTGTAAGTTCTGATTTTTATTCCTTCCGTTACATTCTGTTTCTCCATCATTCAACTTGCCTGAGATGTTCTCGGAATAATTGGCAATACCCAGGTGGTCGCTCCCTGAACTCAAGGACTGCTTGGAAGAGGTCGGGTTCCGATCTGTCCATTTTTGGCTCCGGCGGATGCCAGATACCGAGACGAACAGAAGAACCGAAGGCTTCGGTGCTGGACGAGACATAAAGTACGAAGAAGTGAAGTCGTTTAAGCAACAGGATGCCTGGAATGCATACATTGTAGCTGTAGCTAACAAAGACTGACCCTGCAATTTGATGCACATGGACAACTTCGCACTCCTGAGTTGTCTTTTCAATTTTTCGTAGTAGAAGCTTGACTCCAAATGTGGTCTCATTATTGTAACAGTAGAAGCTTAACTCCTGTTGTTTTGGTCTAAATTTAGCATTTCAGAAGAATCAAGATGGAGTGGAACTCATTGAAAGCGTGTCCAAAATATAAGATTCCTGATTATTCAAACCAACCAAATTTCATTTTACTCGTTGCATATTGCTCATTTATAAACTTCAGAATTTTAAAAAGATAATATATCCCACGACTGATGGTAATTTATGTATAAAGTTCATTTCGGCTACTAGGTGGTAGCTTTTTTGTCTTTGACAATCAGGAAGAAATGAAAATGTTTATACTTTCATTAGTTCTGGATTTAATTGGTCAATTTTTTTTTACTAGATCCATTTCATTTGTCAGATTTCTTCTGTTTTTAATTACTACATTCTTATATTTTGAACAATCTCAGATTTAAATCGAATGCTAGGCACTTATAATCCTTATATTATTTACTAAACATCTACTAAACTAAACTTATATTTGAAACTTAATATTAGCATACAAAAAAGGGGCAAAAAAGAAAGGTGCTGTCCTCAATTTTCTCCTTGAGTCATGTCCTTAATCTTTCATCTACTCGAATTAAACCAACTGACCGTTCCCAGTTCTTCTCCCAAATTCAAATCTTCAACTTTTCTTCCCCAAAATTACCAGAAGAAAATAACACAATTAACTTCGGATTAAAAAGTACACCTTTAAATCTTCTCAATCATAATTATCTAACCCAAGCCACATTAAAACCCCAGAATTTAAACTAGAATCAATTCCCCTTTTTTTTACCTTTAAAAACCCAATTAGCATATTTCATCTGCTTCCTTCCTTTGCACTCCAACGTTAAATCTTCTCTTTAGTTAAAATTAAATTTTGGAACTTGCTAGTGTAGGACAATCCACTTTAACTCATTTTTGTAGTTTACACACTTTTGTATTACCTCTTCTTAATGCGATATTTATGTTAATGCACTTTCCAATGATACGTAAGCGGGGTATTTCTGGTACTTTATAGAGAATATAGATTCTATTTGTAAATTAATCAGTGATTGCCGGGGGAGGAGAATGACTATTTCATTGCTACAAATATGAATTATTGAAAAGAATAAGACATGTATTCGGATCTTTCTATACATCTTGTGTAATTGAGCTATAAACGTGTTTTGCTGTTCCTTTCCAAATACAAATTATTTGTCGATCGGTTTGCCACCATAATGTTTTCCGGCTTGCGTCCCTAATTATAATATCAATTATTTACGGAATTGTTTTTATTACCCTTTTTGTGTTTAGCTGTTGGTGGTTAGCCTGTGAAATCCAATTTGCGTTGCTTGGAGGCTATAGCAAGACAATTAAGCAAAAGTCGAAATTGTGTGTTCCTTTTAGCAAAATCTGGTAAAGTAGATAAAGTTATTTTCGCTTACATATTGGAATTAACTACTTTACATCCTCAATAGTTAATTACACGCCACCGAAAACTTTTCGGAATTAAAAATTACATTGATACATTTATACGAACTTAATTTTGCATTTTTCAAACAGACATTACGCAAACAAAAACAAAAAACAAGATCTTTAGGATTTTATGACTCACTAACTTCAACAGTAGATTTTCGGACGCAAGTAAAATGTAGAAGACCTGTAGATTTGGCAATAAGGAAACTTTAGTGAATGATTTTCCACAAAAGGTGGACAAAATCAAATGATTGCTTGCTGATTCCAAAAAGAAGTTAATCTATTGTCAAAATGACAAGTAAATGCAATGTTCTGACATGCACATGGAGTAACCTTTTTTTCGTGTTGCCATACTTACTATTTTTATGAGAGTACGTTTGGATTGCACTCTTACTATGAACTTGACATGGAAGATTAGAAGGTTGTTTGGCGTGATCTATAATCGATGTTCAGATTTCAAATCGATCACGTGATCATTGTTTATAATGGGTTGATCTATATTTGGTTGGATCAATTCGACATATCACTCGAAACTCAAAGCCGATCGAAATAACTTCAAATTTTCAAAAATAATTGGACTAACGCTCAGTGCACGTAACTCTTTGAGATTCGATTAACTGTGAATTTCTCATTTTCTGGTGTGAGATAAATTTATCCATGTCTCTTTTCACTTAAAATACTTGCAAAGAGCTGCTCAATATTTGTTCACTTTTTCCATGCATTTTATTGCCACTCAAATATACTCGAACATAATTTTCTATTGCTCATCTTACACGTAAAATTTTTAAGATGGTTGCTAAAAAAATGTACAATTTGTTGTTATAAATAGTAAAAATAAATTATTTAAGCGTTTATCACACGTCAAACTTTTCTTAACATAGCCAGGCGAATTTGGTTGGATTAATCTGAGATAACGCAATTCTGAACATTTAGATTGTAAATAATTAGATTAATGGTTAGAATGCTGATCCACGAGCTGGAGAAATGATAAATGAATTTATGCATAATTCTATTTCTAACTATTGATTCAGGTCGGAAAGGGGATAGCTAGGGAGAGGAAGATGACCTCTCCTTCCTTTTACCATTTCGGACTAGTGGGTCGGATATGTTCTTAGATCGGTGGTTCTCGTTGAGGACAGTAGTGCTGTTGTGAAAAGATTCTGGTTCGTGATGGGGACCGGGACTATGATTGGACGTTCTTGTGTTGAGAGTATCTGCTCCCTGCCTGGTGATGCAGAGCCAAGTGTGCACCAATTCGCTGGTATCATTGCTTGCAACAGGGACATGCCATGATCCATTTTCCGATTCCTGCAACATAGTTCAGAGTCTAGCAATCCACATTCTTACAAAAAATAGTACCTGAAAAGGACTTGGAAATCACGAAGAATCGGGGAAAGTAAAGATGATTGTATCGAGATTATAAGGCTAAATCTCGTCGTAGAAGTAGTCAAACTAGCAGATACCATAGACAAGCACTTATTCCCATTCCGCCCATGCTCCATATATTCAGATATTGTCACTGGTCTCATGGAACGTTCGAAATTTCTCTAAAGTTAATTCATTTTCTGTCTCTCTTTCTTCAAATTCCTAGCTTGGAAATTCGATTTCTAGGAGTTTAGAGGCTTCCAATTCTCCTCTCAATTACAATAGTAACTAATAGGATCAACCACGAAAGCAAAGCACTATAGTAGGAATTTCATGATGACAAAAATAATGAAAGCCGAATGCCAAAATCTAGTACACTACAGCGAACCGGCACAAATTCTAAGCTGTGATGCATAAAATGAAACTGAACAAAGTCAGAAAACTGTACCTGAATCACAACAGAAAAGGGTGATGGCATTTGAAGTTCCAGAGTACCTTTCACAAAGGTGTAATGAACCTGCAAAGACAAAGGAAATCCATCACATGAAACACGAGCAATGCCACAATATGTTTCTGCTTACACATTTTCTGAAATGTGCCCAAGCGGTGAGACGGTGAACCGATTGTAAGACAGCAGAAGTTTGGACATTGATGAAATATAACGATCTCTTATTAAAATGAACATCATATAAGAACAAGTAAAATAATGGAACATACTTGATGCCTTTCTTTCCACTTGAGGAAGAAGCTCCTTCCAAGTAGTTCAAAAATATGATCTCTCATTTCGTCATTAGTCACTAGCAAGCACCTGAGTTTTACAGCAGCATAGAGCCAGTACCTAAATAACAAAAACCAATTAGCTAGCTAGTTAGCGAGAGAGAGGACATGGATGAGAGTTAGTAGTCTGACAAGGAACGACAATAGTTTACGTGCAGACAAAACATTTTCCAGTTTATAAAACCAAAGAGAGACAAAGAGAGCAAATTTTCTGTTCAGACATAAGCATGTATGAAGTCAACATGGCATAATTCTAGGGCAACAAGACGAATTACCAATCATCATTGGAGCCTGGAGGAGTCGTATAAAGAACATCCTTCTTCAACCACTCATCAACTGTTGCGCGGTGTGCTGGATCTTCTAGGAGAGCCCTAACACGCTTATTATGCAAGATAATAAGCGGCCACTTCTTCCTTTGATCATAAAGTCCTTTCACAACAGCATCAAGCTGCTCTATAAGAAATTCAAGATTTTATTGTGAGATTCAAAAGGACAGGAGTATGAACAATAGCAGATTAAATGCATGTTTGAGTAAAAGAGAACTACATTGACTAGAAATGTACAACCTGTGGAACACTAAATCCGCCTTCCGCAAAGTTCTGTTGGTAAAGCCCGATATTTGCACCATCCACTATAGCTTCATAGTCGGCGTGCTTGTCCAGCCAATTCTGAACAAGAAACAATTACAACACTAAACAAGAATTTGATGTAGAAAATATAATCCCCAAATATAGGAATCATGTATCAAAAGGTATGTAAGAGGTGAAAAACAATAATCCCTACATTTTCAGCAAACATCTCAATTACAATAAAAATAAGCTATCATCTCGTTTCACCGTTCCACCCAACGGTCTTCATCTGGTTTGCCATTTTTTTATATCAGTTTATTTAGACATTTAAAATGAACATGTAGACCACTCAGCAATTACGCTTACCTGAAACTCGCCAAAATTAGCCTCGGCCTCTCGCTCCATAGCCAAAGTAGCTACAGAGGCGGCAAACTTCTCTGTCTCTGCATCATCAATATCAACACCAACTAACTGTAAACCACAGCAGCAACACCTCCCAAACTCCTCCAAGCTCCCTCTCCGAACCACCCACTTTCCCTCTCCAAGCCACCCAAGCCCATGCCATCCTCCCCCATTTCTTGCAACTGCCTCTCTCACCACACCATCATCCAGTACCGAGCCCTCTCCCTCAAATCTTCTAAACCAATCCTCAATTACCTTTGCCGTCTCCTCCTGAATGCACCTTACTGTCTCTCTCAATTTGTGCAAGTATCTGTAAACTCTTGCCTGATTACTAGTCTCTGCGCTCACTTTCAACAGCCCAGTCAGCTCCATCTCCTCCAAACAGATCCCGATAGTACCCATTTGTTCTTCAACCTCGTACGCTTTATCTGCGTCTAGTTTCTCACAAAAACAAAGTAAAACAGGACTATATGTCCTCAACCGAGGGACTAAGTTGTAAGCTCCCATTTCTTTGACCAGTTTGAAGGCATAATCACCGTCTCCTTTGGCTGCAGCCAACCTTACAAAAGCTGTGATGGAGGCCTCACTGGATTTGATCCCGCACGTCGCCATCCTCTTAAAAATTGCATATCCATATTGAATAGCAAGGTCTTTTGTTGATTCATCAAAGAGGCTGGTAGAACAGAGGTATAATAGGGTGTTCAACTGGTGCTGGTTGAGGCGGGTGTTATCCAACAATGAACTATCATATAGGGAGAGAGCCGAACGGAGGTCCTTTGACTTGGAGCAAGAATTGAGCTTGGAGCTAAATTGGGCTTCTAGTGATTGGTTCTTTGCCTTCTTCTTCTGGATGATGGTGACAGGGGCCATTATCAACCGTAGCTAGGAGTTTCCGGACTAAATCAATGTGCCTCAAGTACCCAACAATTAGAAGTATTTCTCTTTTTGCAGCACGAGCAAGGACCTATTTGACATCATCTTCAACAAAAGCTGCAAATTATCATAGCACGGTTAAAATTTTGGAGTTAAAGTTCCATAAGACTGCAAACAACGTGGAGAAAGAAATAGAAACGGCTGACAAACTGCTAAATTGCCTTAAAACTATATAAATGAATTTGATACCAAGCCGAATTCATTTGCAAATGGTTTCATGAATTCGAATTCATTTGCAAATGGTTTCCACATGAAACTTGAGGAATTCATTTGCAAATATTTTTTTTTTCTTCTTTGTGATCTCTAGAACTAAAACTTTAATACCCCTCATTAGCAGCTTGCAAAGTAATTAATCTTTTGCCCTACAAAGACGATGAGGACCAAAACCAATACAGGCTCACTTCTTCCCCATGCGGACCGACTCTCATCCCTCCCTCGCTAAGAACAACCTTAAAATAACACAGTTATCCCTCCCTATATTTCCACACAGATGCCATTTAACCCCCTCATCAATACACACGAAATCATCAAAAAGGTATAATACCTAGGGGCAAAATCTTCAGACTCAGTCAAGAATCAGATGGTGTTTTGGAAAGAAGATGAGCCAACAAAAACCTCTATATGTAACGGAAATCACAGTGGAACGCCATCCAGTAAGACAATATATCCGACAGCTACAATTAAGTGGTATTGAGCTTTAAATTTCCCAGTAATCGCAGAATATCAGCACCCAAGAAATAAGAAAGCAGGACAAAGCATCAGTCACCATACAACAAACCATTCAGAAGAGCAAGACCAAAAACATATCCCAGTTAGCGGGCGCCACAATGACAGGTTCAACAGCCAACCCCCTAATAAAGATTTGAACCATACCCATATAGAACAATGAATTTCTATCTCTTCTAAGCTTGAATGTCATCACAAATTATCTCTAATCAACCCGCCATAGCTTCCATACCCGTACCAACAGCAACGAAGAAGGGAAACCGTCGTGCAATCTAAATTTGAAATATAGAATCAGTATGCAAAGATTTTATCACACTCAAGATCAAAGCAACGAAGAAGGGAAATAAATTTAGGATATACTCACATCATCCAACAGCAAACCGTCGCGAGGGCCGCGGGGATCCGTACAGCAGAGTGATCGGCGTTGGGGGGGGGGAGCAGCAGCCTCCGCCTCGTCGCGAGAAAGGGAGCTCAGCCTCGTCGCCGGGAGGGGGGGGGGGGGGGGGGGGGGGGCGGGGGGCGGCCCCGGCGCGGAGGGGGACGGCTGGGGGGTGGGCCCGGTGGGCGGGGGGGGGGGGGGGGTTAGCTCGGCTCGTTGCTGGAAGTGTAAGGTGGGCGTGTTTGGTTTCTGATTAAATTAGGTTTCCAGCTCAATTTGGGGAACAATTATCTTATTGGATTGGCTGACCTAACGGATCGAAAAATCCGAGTCCGATTTTTCGGTCCGACCAGATGGTCGAACTGGAAACTTTCTCGTTCGTTGGGTCAGCTTACTGATTACTAGTTATTACTTGGTGTATTGTGTGAGTCGCGGTCCGATTGGAGTCGAAAACAATGGCAATAACTCGAAGAAAAAAATATATGTGAATAAGCTCATTTGGAAAAAAATGTTTTTGAGTTTAATTTCTTGTTGTTGAAAGTTTTGAGTTTAAAAAGGAACTAGAATTCTAGTTGTATATTAATAACCAGCGTAAAAGTTGTCTATTGTACTTCACATATTTCCTAAAATATTATGTAAACTATCTGAAAATTAAGAACCATTATAAATTATTATTTGTCTGATTCCAACTTCGTTAAAACAAATTATAAATATGAGAAAAAAATTAACGATGATTTATTGATACATTTTAGAAATTTTAAATTATACAGAATTCTTAAAAAAAATTTCACAATTTCGAAAGGAAGTAAGGTTGGTACCAGAGAACATTTAGATCTTAGCTAGCCTCAAGAGTGTGTGTGTGGATACTGACCTAAGGGGTGCAAGTCTTGAATTTAGGGGTCGAACTAGACAATCATCAAAGTGTCTGTGGATGATGTTGAAATAGTTGTAACTTTAGATTCTAACCTTGGAATGAAGAGTTGTAACTATGGGAGACATATATCTCTAACTTCATATTTATATGGCACTGCCTAATTTGCATATGTTAGGCTCCAAACAATGTTTCAAATATCGGTGTTGGTTTTTTCTTTAAAAGTTGTCGGACTTTGATAAATCAACCATATATTTTGATTTATGCCTCGGATAAAGATGATTGTCGCAATTATGGAAAATTACGACATAGATCAACAAATTTTATTCATGTAGTATCTTCAAATTTTGGATAGAAATGTGTCAACAATCCAATGGAAGCCGCACTCCAGCTAAAGATCACAGCTCTATGCCCATGCCAAGTTGGAGGGCACATCCCTATGCCCACAACCAAGTGGGATGACACATCCTTGTGTCGGCACCCAAGTGGGATGGCGCACCGCGCACCCCACGCCTATGCCTAGTTGGAGGGTGTGGCTTTGTACGCCTAGTTGGTGGGTGCAGTTTACTAATCTTGGATAGCCCCAAATTGCGTTCATGTCTGGAGGTTCCAGAGATGTCAAGTTTACGATGTCGTCAATAGTTTGCTTAGAGTCAGTTTTTTCGGAAGTAGAATGAGGGTGTAGTTTGAAAATAATTAATAAGGATATATATATATATATATATATTACTTCTAGCATGTTTTGAAAGCCTTACGGATTTATATGGCGGCTCATCGTCAGAGATCGGATTGAGGTTTAAAACACTAAATCTTTTTTATTTTAGAGTTGGAGTTTCTTAATTAAAGATTGATTTTATTGCACATGGTATCAACCTCTTATTTAATTTTGATATAGATATTAAATATGTATTAATTAATATAATATAAATTACCATGAGTATTTGTGACTTATTAGTAAATTTATTTGATATAGATAGTTTGAAAAAATTACTTTTAAGATGATGTTTGAGACAATGAGTATTTGTGACTTATTAGTAAATTAATATATATATGTTACATTTATTTTTTTAACATATTTATAATTTTATCAATTATGTAAAATCTTACGATTTGTTGTACGATTTTACGATCTACGTTTTTGTTTTCCTCAAACGATTTTTAGTGAAATCCCGATTTTGACAACCTCGCGAGGAATGGAATGTTTTTATGTATTTTCTTTTTACTTCGAAATTTGGAACATAACTAATGGTTGTGGATGGAATTTTTCCATAATTTTGAACAAACAGATCGTATTTCGGTTATACTTTATTTAAAATACTTAAAATGTAATAAATACGCTAAAATACGACGTGCTTAGGCGAATCCACCATCATTGATTCTTTCTCTTTGTTCTTTTATACGACCGAGGTTGCTCTACTTTCTTCTATTTTTATGTTGTTATTCTTTTTGTGGTGTAATGTTACAATAAACTAATGTGCGTATATACTTAATTGATGGTTCAAGGATTGACGATTGGATGGAGTTGAAGCAAAGTAATTGGCGTATTTGTTTTAACTATTATTATATGAAAAAAAACATATGTTTTATGCTTCAAGTCAAGAACAATATACCCACGACGCAAGGAATTTTTCCAGCAATGGTTGATTCTTATTGTAATGAATTAAATATGAAACATTTTTTTGGCGGGGTTCCTTATGAAACATTGGTAGACGGTAGACCTAGCTGACCCAATGATATTTGTATTCGACAATTCTACTGTTACATTTATAGCAACCGACTGCCCAGACCCAATGGCTACTATATCGATTGTGTCTGGGCCGAGCCCTAGCCAACCCAAATAGCTAATAATTTGGACAGTTTTTTCCGAAAGATACTTTTCTGATTCTCGTCCTTATATATTAAAACCAGGTAAAATGATATTCAAAATGGAAAAAAATATTATTTTAAAAAAATTATTATATAAAATAAATTTAATTTTTTTTCCAAAAGATTAAAATTAAAATTTTGAATAATCAACACATAAATAATAATAAAATTAATTGTATTTATAATCAAATTACACAAATATTGATTTATAACGTTATTGGAATGCTACATATTTTGTTTGAAATATTTTTTTATAATTAAATGATGATCACAAAAATTACTTGAAAATAATTAAAAATACGAATGACAATGTAAAATTTGTGAAACAAAGAAGTTTAACACAAAATAATATCTTACATATTTTTTGAATACGTAAAGTATTTAAAAAAATATTACTTTATACATAATTTCAAACAAAAATTTATCACTAACATTTTGTGAAAAAATATCAGTTATTAGTAAAATCGTCACATTTCTACACTATTCTCAACTTAAAACTTAAACTTTTTATTAATTCAAAAAAATTATCACTTTAAAAGTTATAGCTTTACATATGTTTTACTATACCAAAATATATGTGGCATATTCCTCATATCATTTAAAAGTGCAATATTTCCACACAAAAAAATGATCTAAGATTTATAATATAATGAATGGGAAAAGAAAATGACGTTCCTTTCTTCTTCAGTTACAATGGTCCAGAAAGTGAATTAAAAAACGAGTCAGCAATGAATTAAAGCAATCTATCTAATTATCTCCTTGGACCAGATGGTTGAATTCTTCACAATCAGCCCCGACTTCACTCAAGGCAGAGTAAAGCTTCGGCAAGATCTTCATCATCATTAGCTTGAACCCGACAGAGTTCGAGTTTGAGTCTGAGTCCATGTTCGTGCTAGCCGAAGCATCTTCGGAGAGCGAGCCGATCAAACTGCCACTCAGGTATGCATCACACGCCTTCAGGATATACCTTCCGCGTCTATTGAAATGCTCTTTGATAACCTCATCGAAATCCTGAAATGCAGACATCCAAGGTATGACAAACGTTCATATGATCGGTCGAATAGACGAATGACAAGTTTGAAACTAGGATATTATTACCTTTGGAGGTCTTCTCATAAGATACATCATGGTTTTGCAGTTTAGCAGGAAAGTGTTTTCGTTGTACGACAATGAGTTCTTCTCACCCTTGGTTGTTCCGACCTCCTTATCGTATCCGGCTTCGTTGAAGTATGGCTTTGAATTTAGAACCAAACCCTGAAGCGAAACTAGCACCTGAAGAATGCTAGAAGACTTGGGATCCCATACTTCATTGCCTTTGCCTATCCAAGTATTCAGAAGACTGAGGCACACTTTTCCTTCTTCATACAAATTCGGATTTATTCGCCAACCGCCAGAGCGATAGTGTGCTAACTGCATCATACATACAATATGTTGGAAAAGTGAATGAAGCCCAATGCTAGTCCAAAGCCCAAAGACGTGGGTACGGACACGGGCATAGGGCCGAGGTCAGGGCCGAGCTTGGGCTCAAGGCTCGAAGCACGTACTTGGGTACATTGAGGTGCACCCGGGACTTAGGAGGGTCTAATGTCGTATGAAATAGTTTATCCGGGATAGTTACTATTCATGTCGGCAAGGTACTATTCATTTGAATAGTAAAGCACTGTAGCATGAATAGTAAGTTGTCGGGGTACTGTAGCAGTACTACAGGTTACTGTAGCAGTACTGTAGCAGTACTGCAGGTTACTGTAGCAGTACTGCAGGTTACTGTAGATGTACTGCAGGTTACTGTAGCAGTACTGTAGCATGAATAGTAATGCCGCCGGTTACTGTAGCAGTTACTGTAGCATGAATAGTAACCGACCTTCCTTGCCTATAAATAGGCGTGCCCTCCTCACTTCCAAATCGCTCAAAATCAAAACGACAAGCCTTTTCGTAAGGAAGTCGTATTCTTCTCTCCCCCCATTTTTCATATTAGGACAGTGTCCGAGAAAGTTCCGGGTATATAAGGGTTCGCCCGAAAGTTTCGAGAAACGTGTGCAACGTTCTTGGAAACGCCCGAATAGTCGTTGTATCTTGGAGACGATTGCCGTAGTCCGTAGTGCACTGAAATATACGGGGCAATCTCGTCTTACGGAGAAAGTGTTTAACACTTGCCTCGACTATAGTCCGAAAGTACTGTTCACGTATACGGTACTGTTCACGAGTACGATTACTATTCACAAGTACTGTAGCAGGATACTGTTCACAAGTACTGTAGCAGGATACTGTTTACGAGTACTGTATACGAGTACTGTTTATAGGTACTGTTTACGAGTACTGTATACGGGTACTATTTACAAGTACTGTATACAGGTACTGTTCACAGGTACTATTTACAAGTACTGTATACAGGTACTGTTCACAGGTACTGTTTACGAGTATTGTATACAGGTACTGTTCACAGCTACTATTCACGTGTCTCGACTCGTATACCAAAATCAAGTACACCATTATCCGACCACGATTTTTCCAACACAATAGTATTCCATGGAGATGGGTAAGCATTTCACATATGAACAATGAGACAAAAGGAAACAGAGATCAGATCGTTGGTCTTACTGGAGGAACATCTGGATAGCTCGGAGGAAGGTGAAAATCAAAGAAGAATAGTCCGTCTTGATAGGGTGTCCCGTAAGGCCCAACTATGGCTGCCCTTAGGAGATCCATTCTATCTTCATAAACTCTCACATAGATCCCAACTATTAAAATGTGGGTTCCAAATATTAGAACATGATGATGTAACAATATGTTAAATTTACATGTATAATAATTCAAGGACTACTTTACCAGGTAGGTTGTTCTGAAGTATCTCCCAATCTTGCTGCACTTTCTTTAGCCATTTCCTTCCACTGTTAATCTGCAAGCATCATGGAAATGCGATTAGCCAATATCGAGCAGTCCAGTTTCTTAATTAGTGTAAACAAGTTGTAATTACCTGGCAACTTTTATCAAGAAAATGATGATCCAATGGATCTTTAGCTGTATCAAAAACTTGAGATACATTTGATGTTATTGGAGCAGATTCCTCCTCCTCAGTGATATTGGTTGTATATTCATCAGACAAACCTCCTTCATCTCCATTCTTTCTCCACCAGAAAATTCTATCAGCCATTCGTTGTACGAAGTCAATAGAAGTCGAGAGAAACGAACGAGCTGGAATCCTTCCAAAGTCAGCAGTAATGGATTCATCCTGGACGACAAAGTTTTGGCCAGCGACACAAATTTCTCGAGGTCCAACCTGCACAAAATAAGCTTTTCTCACTAGCAAAACACAGGTATTGGAATTGAAGATAAAAGAAGAAGATAAAGTTCAAGTGTACCATTGAAACCGTCCCATCTCCCCAAGTGACTTGGATATATCCATTCTTAAGACTGGTTATAAAACCAACCCAAGACAGATCTGAGGATGCTTCACGAGATGGAATCATGTGTTTCTCTGTTTTCGGGTCATTGGATACCGCTGCAGACGTAGCAACAGAAACCGAAGACAATCGAAAGACCACGTGCCAGTACTTGTAGTAGTAATCTGGATGAGTTTCTAGCTCATAGAGGCTGACAGTTTCCTCCATGTGAAATTCGCTTGGATCTTCTGGCTTCAACCATCTCACACAAGCTGTCCGATCTTTTTCATTAACACTTTGTATAACCCCATGAGTTTTCGAAATGTCACGATCATGTTCTTTTTCCACAACATACTCTCCAACATCAAATTCATGGTCATCTTCACTCAAAATTGAAACCAGCAGTTTCGAATCGATGCCATGTTCGACGGTTCCATCTTGCCACAGCACATCAACTTTTGTCCGGGTATTGATAATCACGTATGCCTTTTCAAAATTCTCCTCCTCCTGTAATAATGTCTCTTCTGATTCGGATGGCCGCGAAACAGACGGAGGAGGAAGACACGCAAAACCTACTCCCCAATATTCGTGCTCCAAACAAGGCAAGAGTTTTACGTTCTTCGGACACTGCTCTTTGGAAGGTTTAGTTGAAGAACCTGGACCGTTGCCAGAAGACCCTATCCAATTAATAAATAACGATCCAACAGTAATATGGGTGACAGTTCCCTCTGATGGTGCATCTTCTTCCCATTGCCACCAAGATTTTTTCAAAACCGACGATGTGGTAGCTCGTACTCGCTGACCAGGGTAGTAAGAAAACCTTCCACGTGTAGGGTTGAGAAGTAGTTCATCTGCTTCTTCTACTTGGCATGAATAACCACCGTCAGTTAGTACTGTGACATTCAGCAGAACATCATAAACCGTACCCACCCAGGAACCTAACACTACATAATCACCTACTTCAAACTCTATCGCACGTTTCAAATCTCTGGATGAAACATCTGTTACCATGGATCCATCGGGAGCTCGCAAGTCAACCGAGACATGAACATCCTGAAGAACACCAGATTGCCCTGTCGGGTCAGAAGCCGATTTCACGCATTGACCGGTCAGAAATGCCCGATCAAGGAGGATTATGTCATTGACATGCTGGAATTCGTCTTCCGCATCATCCAACCAGAGAACACGAACCAGTTGCTCCTTCTCATCACCGTCTTCATCCTCATTGCAATCCCACTCCCCCTCCTCCCACTCATCATAATCATCATCGTAACGGTAACCATAATAATCATAGACGTCATCATAATCATAGACATTATCGTAATCATAGACATCATCATAATCATAGTCATCGTCATAATCATAGTCATCGTCATATCTATCACCGTAAGCATAACAAAGCACCGTACCTATGGACCCACTCTTCTTATGTGCAACAACATCCTCCCATTCGAAGAGACGAAATTTTTCCATCGTCGAAACCAAAACTGTCTTGGAAGGCTATGCGTGTGTTGGTGGTGCGTGATCCTTAAAAGTACAAGTCTTAGCGTCTCTCATTATATAGAGGAGGAGGAGGAGGAGACACTAATCCTGACCTAGACTGAATTCTAATTCGGCTACTATTTTGCTGGGAGTAACGTAACGTTCAAGAAACAAGACTATCGATCCTGACTGTTAACTTTAATCCTGTTGTCTTAAAAATATTACTGCGGCAGTTTGAGTTGCGCCTTAGAAGCCCAATCTGATCAGGCTTTTAGATCCACGTACCAGAGACCTAGTTAACTCCCAATTGTAAAATTCAACTAGGATTAGATTTCATATTAATTAAATTAGATTTCTATATCCAACTTAAAACTGTTATGTTGTAAATTGTTACAATTTAATTAATAATAATGCCGCTATTCTAGGAGAATAAACTCGAACTAGGTAACTCGAATAATCAAGCATGCACTAAAATCACCAAGAGAAGAGATAAAATCAAAAAGAGACACTTTTTCATCCCAATTAGATAAGTTCCCAAAAGGCTCAACGTGCGTAAGTTCTTTCATTCATTAAATATTTACAGTCGGCCAAAAAATCCTTCGACATTTTCTAAAATTGTCACCTATGTGGAGTTCTTTTAATTGTCTAAAACATAGAGCCAAAATGACTGCAAGGTCAATCGAAAAAATATTAAAAAAAAATTGCACGAATTTTGTACTCCACAACAAACAAAAGTACGAGATGGGTATTTCACAAAACAGTCCCTAGCAAATTTCCTTCTTCATCCAGAATGACTTAAATGTGTTATGTCCCGAGTGGCTCCCTCTGCACTGACTTCCAGCTCAGTTTCCTCACCCGCACCTTCCTTAGAAAACGACACTATTTTTTCCTCCCAAGTGGGACTTTTAAATCTGACACGTCACCCTCCAACGACCAAATTCTATGTCATCCTTCGTGACTTTTCAGCCTCGTCATCCACATTACCAGACCCCAATTTCTTCCCCAAATAGCTAGGGTTCATCTGAGAAATCCCAATTTTGCCATTCTTTGTAATAATCAGGAACAAGAAGATCAAGAATTGAACAAGAAATAAGGTAGAAGAAGAAGGATGTTACGTCCACATCAACACGGGAACAATATCGCGCAAAAAACATGGACACAAGATATAACATGTCCACGGCGAGAAAGGAGAACTTTTATTGATGGAAACCGAGTCACAAACAGTGATAGAGCCACCTTTAGGTTAGTGGGGTCAATTGACCCCACTTAAATGTTAATGTTTTTTATAATTGAATTTATTTTTTAATGCTTGTACTCACTAAATTTAAACAATGATTCCACTAATTTTTTAGGAGCGTAAGAAATAATTTTTATCTTTTTAAAAAAATGAAAACAAATCATAATTCTTGAGGCCCATATTAATATTACTATTAGATCCATATTACTATTAGGGTTAAAAGAATGAAAACATTGACTCTCTTTTTTTTAGGGTTCTTGTGAACGAACATGTTTTCTAGTATTCGAAGGAATTGAAGGGTGCTATATCTGCTTTACCATCCCTCCAAGCCTTTGGTGACCTTCCAACTGCTAGAGGTAATCATGGAATGCTTATTAGTTTTTGGTTTATATCGTCAATTATTAGAATTCACTATAGCACACTCAGTGAGTTGATTAAGCTAATTGTTGGTCGATTAGAATGCTATTAATTAGAATAACCAACGTCCTTCCAACTTTTGTTTTGATACGACCTATAATTTCTCACACTTGAATAATGTCCAGCCTGCTTGTGCTCTTTATCGAGGGTGTATCAACATCACTTTATATTCTTTGGTTTCTGGCATTTTAAATTTAGTACGTGTGGAATAATTTTATTTACTTTGGTGACCGACATTTCCTAATCGACCCTTTAAAGATAGAGTTCTGTTTGTATCTTCTTAGAAATCGTGATATAGTCCCAGTGGCGACACAATTGTGAGTACGATTTCAATCAATTTTTGCTGTCATCGAGACAAATTAATTTAGACCAACATAAGAAACATGACAAATAAATTCTTCTTTTAGACATTAACTTCAAAGTTCTACGCCAAGTAGTTTTGTCCTTTTTTCCACACTATTTCTTGGTTTTGCATTCTGGTCTGTTCGTGTTTGTTTAGTTGAATCTATTGTTTGAAGTATTATTAATCTATTTGATTTTATAATTTTGGTCAGTTATGGATAAGTATGTAACAAGAGGAAAAAAGTCTATTGATGAAGCTAATAGTTCTACAAGCGCTGAAAAGACCTTAAAGTAAACTTATGTGGATATTGATTTGGAAAATCTTCCTTCAGATCCTAGTTTGAGACCAAGAATTTCATCATATCATTCTAATGTCCGTGATAAAGTAAGAAGAAAGTATCTATTATCTGGACCTTGTCAGCCTACAAGACATAATTTTTAGAAAAAGAAATTTGGAAATGTGACACATTCTTTTAATTCTGCTTGGTATGATGACCATAAAAATTGGTTGGAATATAGCATAAACAAAGAAGCTGCATTTTGTCTTTATTGCTATTTATTTAAGTCCAAAAATGACAAGCATGGAGGTGGAGACTCTTTTGTTATGGAAGGTTTTAGTTCTCGAAATAAACCACAAAAGTTTACTACTCATATAGGAAAAATTAATAGTAGTCATTCTCAATCTATGATGAAATGCCATGCTTTGATGAATCAGAAACAACATTTGAGCACCTATTTTAGTAGGTATTCTGATTTGAAAAAAAAAACAGTATCAAACACGCTTATGTGCTTCTGTGGACTGTCTTCGTTTTCTATTGCGTCAAGAACTTCCTTTTCATGACCATGATGAGTCTGAAAAGTCATTGAATAGAGGTAATTTTCTTGAACTTCTGAATTTTTTGGCTGATCATAACAAAGATATTAGAAAAGTTATCGATAAAAATGCTCTGGATAATCTGAAGATGACATCTCATGATATATAGCATGACATCATTAGTTCGTGTGTAGTTAAAACTGCTAATGCTATTATTACTAATTTGGAAGATGGTTTATTTAGTATCTTAGTGGATGAATCTCGAGATATTTCAGTCAAAGAGCAGATGATTATTGTGATAAGATATGTCAATAAAAAAGGTTGTATAATTGAGCAATTTTTAGATATTGTTCATGATTCTGATACAACAGCTCTTTCACTCAAGAAAGGAATTAAGTTAACATCTATGAAGTATGGATTAAGTTTGTCCAGATTGCGTGGACAAGGGTATGATGGAGCAAGTAATATGAGAGGAGAATTCAATAGGTTGAAAAGTATTATTATGAGAGAAAATGAATCTGCACATTATGTACACTGCTTTGCTCACCAACTTCAGTTAACATTGGTAGCTGTTGCAAAAAATATCGATCATGTTGTAACTCTATTCAATGTGATAGCTATGGTCTTAAATATTGTTGGGACATCATGTTGACGTCGTGATATTTTGAGAGAAAAAGAGGCTGCTAGAATTGTCAAAGGATTAGAAAATGGTGAGCTTGAAAATGGAAGGGGTTTGAATCAAGAACTTGGTATTAAAAGAGCATGTGATACAAGATGGGGTTCACATTATGGTCACTTTTGAATTTACGACTAATGTTTGATTCCGTGATCAAGGTAATATTTTTTTAAAATATTTTTTTTATTATTCAATTTATCTATCTTTAACTACTTTATTATTATAAATTATTTATGCATGCATACAAACTAATAAATTTTCTTCAACCCTCTATTAAAGATCTTGGATGTCGTAGCTGAGGATGGAACTGAATCTATTCAATCAATTGAAGCTAATTCTTTGTTGGAGTCACTTCAATCATTTGACTTTATATCCGTTTTCATCTTATGAAGAGCATATTAGGAATCACCAATGAATTATCATAAACTTTACAACAAAAAGATGAAAATATTGCTGGAGCCATGACACTGGTAAAAGTGTGAAAACAAAGGTTGCAGGATTTAAGAGATACAGGATGGACTTCTTTGATATTAGAAGCTTCAACATTTTGTACATAACGTCAAATTATTGTTCTATGTATGGAAGATATATTTCAGCCATGTGGAAGATCTCGATGCAAAAATTTTCAGGTTACTAATCTGTACCATTATCAAGTTGATATTTTCTGTGTAATTACGGATATGCAACTTCAGGAATTAAATTATCGATTTACTGAGATCAACACAGAACTACTTCTTGGTGTGGCATGTTTGAGTCCGGATAAATTATTTACTGCTTTCGATAAGAAAAAATTGCTTGGTCTCACTAAATTTTATCCACGTGATTTTTCTTCATTGGATATCTTGACACTGGATAATCAGTTGGATAGTTATATCGTTGATATGAGATCTTATGATGAATTTTGGGATATAAAGAGATTATATATTTTGGCAAAAAAATTGGTAGAAACATAGAGAGATCTCATTTATCCTATGGTATTTCGACTCCTAAATTTAGCTTTGATATTGTCGATAGCAACTGCAAGTGTTGGGAGAGCCTTTTCTGCCATGAATATTTTGAAGAATCGTCTTCGCAACAAGATGGAAGATCAATTGTTAGCTGATTGTTTAATTACATATATTGAGAAAGACATATTTGATTGTATTGACAATGAAGTTATCATGGAGCGATTTCAACACATGAGTAATCATAGAGGACAATTATGAATGTTGTAATTACATATGTTGAATTTTTGTTAATAATATTGCACCCACACCAATATATTTTCGGCTCCGCCCCTGGTCACAAAAGTCTTACACAATCCAAGTAACATATCTTTATATAGTAGACAACACTTAGAATACAAGAAAATTCTATCTGGGTTGAATTAGGAGTCCTAAACAAGTCTCAGGCTAATTAGGAAAAACTACTACAGACCTAGTAATCGCTGGTTGAGTAGGACGGCTACTCTTCTTCTATTGTTCATCATAATCTCAACACTTCACCTTGGCGAGTAATCATCCCATACAAGAAACTATGAAGCTTCACCGGAGCTTCAACAAACTCCACCTTGACAAAGACTCTACCTCATGAAGAACCATGAGAACTTGTAAAACAAACTTGACTTTACCAACTCCTCCATGAACCATAAATAACCGTCATCATCAATAAGACTATCTCAACTTTCTCACGTCCCTTCGTTCAATTACTTGGAGCTAGCCCCAAAGCTCGAGCCTCCGAGCTTACTTGACTTATATCCTCTAATCTCCATTGAACTCGAAATAGCACGTCTCCTTGCAAAAGCAATATTGCGACCAATAGACGTACCATCTATTATCCAGTCAGCCCTATACTCTGCAACCTCAAATCTCTTTTCTGTTGAACCACATTGCCACAAACCAATGCTATGTGCCATAGCATACAATGACAAACATTTTGTTCCACCTAGTAGATTTCTCAACATGCTTCGAACTCCAAAGTTTGGCCTTGAGTGAGATATCAGATCTGCGTGTGATATCACTAACAACTTTGCATGTCCAATGCTAAACCTACTAAACATCTTTGACATGCACATCCCTTTAGACAACCATAAGGAGGCCCAGCTAATATAGCTTCTCTGAGACAACCATGACTCTCCATCAACCATGCCTCCACGAAGTAACCATAGCTTGCTATCCATGTCTTTGTGAATCTCAACTCTACTCAAACTATCCATGTCAAGCCTTTGCTCCCTTACGCAAACCAACTTTATATGACTTGAGCTTCTTGCCTCTCCATCGGAATATAACGATGTGACTCCAACTACAATAGTGCCTCCTACTAACCTGTAGGTATTGCAAATATCTCTTTCACCCTTTATCAGCATTTTTCTTTACCTCGATTAGACCACCTATTACCTTGTAGCCATACCCACTACAATCTAAGGCTCCTAATGAGATCAAATTCTTCTCTAACTTTGAAACATGCCTAACCCACACAACTTTACCACGACACCATCTCACATCTTGATTTAGATATCTCCTATGCTGATGATCTTACAAGTAGAACTATAGTCACCATACCTGAATCAAAAAACTTATAGATGTCGAACCACCTTCTCTTGGGCATCATATGAAAGGAACAAGCGCTATCTAAAATCTAGGAATCTCAATACTTGGGACCTAACAAAATAGAAAGACAGTCACTATCTGACCTGTCCAAATATACGATAACAACCATGGAATGTGACCCTCCTTTACGATCCCGAGGTCTTCTTGGACAATCCTTTTTCAAGTTCCCTTTTTCTCCACACTTATAACAATTGCCCCTAAACTTCCTTGACCTCGACTTGGATCTCTTTCCATCTTTTTCTCCTTGATTACCATGGTTATCCCTCACAACTAGCATTTCTGTCTATTCATCTTCGATTTTTCTCCTTTGATGAAACCCTAAAAGAGCACTTGTGATCTCTTCTAACACCAGGGAGTCCTTCTCCTAAGTTAGAGTTGTAACCAAATTGTCGTAGGAACCCAGTAAGGAATTCAGGAGTAACAATACTTTGTCTTCCTCCTCGAACTTCATATCAACCTTTCTCAAGTCACTCACAAGCTAATTGGAACCATTGATATATTGGCTCAAATCAGAGTCCTCCTTCATCTTGAACCCATACAACTATTGCTTAAGATAAAGCTTATTCGAAAAGACTTAGACATATATCTTACCTCCAATTTCTTTTATACCTCAGCTGGTGACTCCTCATCCATCACGTGATACATCACGTCATCTGCCAAGCACAAGCAAATTATCACCACCGCCTTACCTTCATCTCCTTCCACTATTGATCCCTTATCTTCTCGGGCTTTATCTTCGAGAGTGCGATGACCATCCCTTATTGCACGAGGAGATCTTTCATATGCCTTTGTCATAACCTAAAATTTGATGAACCATCGAGCTTCACAAGAGCAAACTTTGTGCCATCCATATTCTTCTCACCAAAAGCTTTGATTCCAGTTGTTAGGACACACCAACGCAGGAACAAAGTTGAAGAACACATACACAAGATATAATATGGTTCAGCCTAATGCCTACGTCCGCGGTGAGAAAGGAGAACTCTTATTGATGGATACTGGTCACAAAACTCTAATAAAACCCATGTCTTTATGTAGTAGACAACACTTGTAATACAAGAAAAATATATCTAGGTCAAATTAGGTGACATTGGAACGTCCAAAACATCCAAAACTCCATCCATTCGGATCGATGTCAAATGATGAAGAACCAAGGATCAATTCGACAATTGAAGATTATGCTGAATTGATTCACATTCAAGGACAATTGGATGTACCTAATTGCACTTTGCCATTCAAGAATCACATCAAGTTTAGTTCGTTTCATCAAGACAAGTTCATTTTAGTCCTTTAAGTTATTTCAATTAAGTAGATTCGTTTTTATTAATTCCTAAGTTCATGTATCGTGACTCTTGGACAAATTAGCTTTAATGACCAACCAAGCTCACTTAGTTCTTTAAATATCCAATCTGAATGTAATCTAAACAACTTATGAAAATGAATTGAATTGAGTTTATCTCAGAATTACCAAGTGCAATTGATATGCATGGATTTGGATGTTTGCATGGATTTGCGAACATTTCTATAGATTGACCCTCTTTATTGGCTGCTTGTGAACTCAAGCAAACACTTAAACCAATTCAGAAGGATTAGTTTAGGTGATCTATCTTTTAATTTTCATTCATTTTGTACCTTGTTCGAACATCCTTCACATTTGGACCGTTTAAACACAATCAGAACAAACCATATTCCGCTGTGCTATGTCAAGTGGTATCAGAGCTTCAACTGAGATCATCTTGATTTCCATATCAAGAGGAGAGGGAGAGTTCGTGTTTATACACCCGTGAGTTGTGAGCGAACCATACATAAACCAATCAACAGGATGTTGTGATTATTCAATCCAAATCCCTTCAATCTACCAAACTCCACTACAAATCCGAACTGAGACATGATTGTCCCTGATGTGAACCAAAGGTTTTCAAACCTTGAAGACAATCTGAAGTCCATTCTCAATCGTTTGGATAAAGTTGCACTCCGATCTGATGTCCTTGCGAAATTTGAAGAGAAGAATGGAGTAGATCTGGATGCTATACTCTTTTCAAGAAGAGGAGAACGTAGAGATCATGATACAAGAGTTTGTGTACATGCTAAAGACGTTCATGAAGAAGACCTACATGTCCCTAGGCATGTCAAAGAAGAAATCAGACCTGTACATGCTTTTGGACGTGATGAAAAGAAGTCTAAACAATTCAGAGGAGTAGATCATTCGTTCAAGAATCATGTTGATAAATTATATAGAGACATGGACGAAGATTTCCTCACATGGCTTGATTCAGTTGAAGATTACTTCAAACATGTAGATCTGACTAAGGAGCAAAAAGTGAGTTTCGTGGCTTGCAAGTTTGAATCAACCGTCACTGTATGGTGGCTTAAAGAGCAAGTCATGAGGAGGAGAATACGTGATTGGTCTTCCATGAAAGGTATCTTGAGGGAGAAGTTTCTTTCTGTAGGTTACAAGAAAATCCTAATTTCGCAATTTCTGAAGTGTGTGCAAGGGAATCGTTCAGTTAAGGAGTACGTAACCGAATTCATGCAATTGGTAGTGTGGATTGACAAGGAGAAGGATGAAGATCGACTGATTTCTCAATTTATTCGTGGTCTTCAATTCCAGATCAAGCAACGTATGGAAGCAAATACGTTCATTTATTTGCATAATACATATAAAATGGCACGAAAAATTGAAAAGGCATTGATCAAGAAGGAGTTCGTGATGAATTGCTATTCTGATCAAATGAAATCTTCTGATGTCAATCACGAATCAAGGAAGAGTGCAAAGTTCGAGCATGATCTTTACAAGGCAACGGATAAGATGGCTGTTCCAGAACGTAATCCAAAGCCTAAAGTTGCTCCTAAAAATTTGCAACCTGTAAGCAAAGAGATAGAGTCCAAATCAAACTCTGATTTGTGTTGCTATAGGTGTAAGGAGATTGGACACATTACAAAAGTTTGTCCAACAAGGAAGATCAACCAACTGGTTGAGCGCAAAGGCAAAGAAGAGGAGAGCCTTGCTACTTTTGTTTATGCACCCATGGATGCCATAAGCAAAGAAGAAAATTTGGATGGACATCAACAAGATCCAAAAGATTCAGAAGACATATATAACGTGATGCACAAGGAAATTCATAATTCTGAAGCAAAAGCAGAATCATTATGTGAAGATCTATTTCAGATTAGTTGCAACATTATAGTTGAAGTGTTTGACATGATCAACAAGACCACCGTGGAGAAACTTGGATTGAAACCGACACTTTATCCGAAGTCCTACTCAATTTCGTGGACTCAATCAGAAGAAGGCATAAAGGATAATCTGAAGCAAGATGTGCCTATCTCAAATGGAGAATTCAAGGTCAATATTGTACGTGATCTGATGGAACTTCCCCGGAAGTTTGAGAACTAAGCCGTGCAACATGGAGAGGAGAATCTATATGAGTTGAAGAAAACTAAACACCAATTCACTCTTTTGAATCGTACCATGATGGACACGAAATTGATTATTTGCAAGAGTGGCACTTCCAAGGTTGTCGCAGATATTTCAAGACCAAGGCAGAATCTTTTGACTAAATTCCGTGCAGATACTCCTGCCTTTGGTTGTTTGAAGAAATTGCACAAAGTTGATGATGAAGACTCGTGGACATTGTACAACAATGGATCGACCATGTATGATTTCTATTTGCATGGTGAAATGCAGTTGAAGGATGCCCGATTTCATAATCTCAAGTACTTACTTATCTTGGTTTGTTTCCGAATGTTAAGTTCAAAGTACTTGTTTTGTTGGAAGGGAAGAAACCAAACTTCACCCTTATGTTCAAGTGCTTCCAAAGAAATCTTGGGGATATTCTTTACAAGATGTGCATTTGGTGATCTACGAAGCTTTGCCATGATAAGCTCGGGAGAGCTTATTTTCCAAGAAGAGGAGTCTGACGTAGGAACATCCAAAACATCCAAAACTCCTCCATTCTGATCGATGTCAAGTGATGAAGAACCAAGGATCAATTTGACAATTGAAGATTATGCCGAATTGATTCACATTCAAGGACAATTAGATGTACCTAATTGCACTTTGCCATTCAAGAATTACATCAAGTTTAGTTCATTTCATCAAGACAAGTTCATTTTAGTCCTTTAAGTTATTTCAATTAAGTAGATTTTTTATTAATTCCTAAGTTCATATATCGTGACTCTTGGACAAATTGGCTTTAATGACCAACCAAGCTCACTTAGTTCTTTAAATATCCAATCTGAATGTAATCTAAACAACTTATGAAAATGAATTGAATTGAGTTTATCTCAGAATTACCAAGTGTAATTGATATGCATGGATTTGTGAATGTTTCTATAGATTGGCCCTCTTTATTGGCTGCTTGTAGACTTAAGCAAACACTTAAACCAGTTCAGAAGGATTAGTTTAGGTGATCTATCTTTTAATTTTTGTTCATTTTGTACCTTGTTCGAACATCCTTCACATTTGGACCGTTTAAACACAATTAGAACAAACCTTATTCCATTGTGCTACGTCATTAGGAGTCAGTCCTAAACAAGTCCAATGCTGATTAGGAAAAATGCTAAAGCAGCCACTAGTGGTCGCTGAATTCCTAGCAGACGATGGGGTCTGAAAACACCCTCGAACCTAGTGGTCGCTAGTTGAGTAGCGACCGCTACCCTTCTCCTATTGCCTGCCACAATCTCAACAAAGGAGGTTTGGGTTGGAAAAGAGAGAGAGAGAAAAAAAGAGTGTGTTTGGAAAGCGGTTATCACCAAATTCCAGATAACTGTCACTAATTTCCAGACTGATCATCATTAATTCCCAGGTTCTACATATTATATATTTACACAATGGCATTCTTACAGTTTGATCGTCACACTGTTACAACTATTATAATCAAGTCCTTGCGTGTTACATTTTTCTCCAGTTCGATTGGGATGACATTGAGCTCCTGTGTGGCTTCTTCTTCTTCCTTCCTCCCTATTAAGTGCCTGGACCTCCGCGTAACAGAAATCATGAGAAGGTGAGAGCTGCTGAATTTGGAAAAGAAATAAAATACCAAGTTGAAGGAGGGATACCAATACATGGATATTTTCCACGGTTTTAAAAAACAACCCAGAGGTCGACCTGGATTTTGGTCCAACCTCCAAGTCGGCCAGCTTGTCCGGCCCACAGCCAGTCGGACCAGAAATATTTTGGTGAATTAAGCCTTCCCAAACCCAAACCCAAACCCAACTCCTCTCATTCCTCATATTCTTCCTATTTTCTTCTTTCCTCTTTTGTCAAGTAAGAAATCAATCTCCTTCAACTCCTCCTCTAGAATTGAAGATCAATCAATATAGTAGGAATAGCCATAGAGCCAACAACCCTCCCCAGAAGAACCCAAAATTAAATCCAGGTCAATTTTGGGCCTCAACCCGTTTGACCAATTCCCAAAGAGATCGAGTTCACCCAATTTGGAAGGAACCCATTATTGTTTGGAGGATTCGGGTGGGAATCCTCGAAGCCTCCACTGAGTCCCAAAGTCCCCCCAATGTCGAAACCCTTCTCGGCGAGTCCCAGAGTCCCCCCAATATCGCCTCCCTGAAGCCTCTACCAGTGTCATTGGCTACCCCGCCGCCTCCTCCGATGAATCCCCAGTCACCTCCACTATGGCAATTTTCAATGTTAATTCCTTTCATGATACTCCTGCTCGCCCTCGCCCTCGCCCCCGGTATGGGCACCAATGCCTACTTTGCCTATTTGGGAAATTAGGTTTTCTTGGGTGTTTGTCTGTTTGGAAATGACTCTAGGTTCGTTAGGGGGTGAGGGACGATCTCAAGGTAGGGACGTCGCATGTGTGTAGTTGATCGGACATCGCACAACTCTGCCTCGTCTTCCAAATCCTCTCCGACGCGTGTGTGTAGTTGATAAGAGGAGCCATGGCCATTTTTGACTTTTTCTTTTTTTAGTTGAAATCGAAAAAAATGGCAGGCACGGGTTTTGGCCTATCCATTTTTGGTCAAACCCGGCCAGCTCACCTATTTTTTGGTCGGCCAGCCCAGAAAGTAGCTTTTAAGTAAAAAATGAGCCGTTTTGATGAACAATTGGCAGTCCGACCAACTCGCCTGCCGATCGGACCGCATTTTTTATAATGCTGATATTTTCAAGCTAAAGCTACGGGCTCCTTTGGGCTTGTTTGAGGTTTTGGGCCGTAGGCCTTTAGTGTGGTTTTATTTAGACAGTTAACTTGTTTGTATTGTTGGGCTTTAGATAGTTATTACTTATTTGTGAAACTTATAAAGTGGTGCAAGTAATGTGAGAATGAATATGTCTTTTTTTTTATTTAATTACCATTTTATTAAAAAGAAAAGAAAATATTACAAAGGACACGAGCCCATAAAATCCTGCTGGCCAACAATCCTGGCAGTCAGGAGGGACAACGAGACAAACTCAATACCAACAAATTCACAAGCCGGGTCGCTCAATGGGGTATAATAAAGTATGGAGACTAGCGTGGAAGTCGGGAAGTGACTGGCATTGGAAGCCGTGGAGTGACCGGCGTGGAAGCTGTGGAGTGACCGGCATGGAAGCCGTGGAGTTGCCGACGTTGAAGCTGGTGGTGGCCGGCAGTGGCAGCCGTGGAGTGACCGGCGTGGAAGCCATGGAGTGACCGGCGTGAAAGATGTGGAGTTGCTGGCGTTGAAGCCGTGGAGTTGCTGGTGTTGAAGCAGATGGTGGTCGGCGGCGGCCGGTGGTGGCTGGAGTTCCGGCAGAAAAATGACCATCGAGTACATCAAAAGATGCGCCTCAACTAAAGGAGTATAGATCTGTCCTCGGATCGGTCTAGCAGGGCCCGAAGCATCAAGATCTGAAAAATGGTCGACGAAGAACTTTTGTGGCTGGCAGCAATCGACAACGATCTGGCGGCGTGACTAGTATCGATGGGTGCGGCCTCGGACGGCCGACCCGATGGTGTGGTCTGATCAAAGATCGGATGCCCGGGGTACTCCCGACCTTGTCGAGAGTGCACCGGCCAAAACTCTCTTTTTTCTTTCTCTCTCTTTTTTTCCTGGAAGCGTTTTTTGTGAGAATGAATATGTCAATTGTAATGAAAATGGTTAATCAAGAATTAATTGAATCTCTCTTCAACCTCTCATTTTTTATTTTATTTCTCTCCCTTTTCTTTTGGTTGTAACTACTTGGAACCATCTTGAAATCCTTCCTGGATTTTCTTGATCGATTATTGAGTTGCAAATTGGGTTCCAGACTTTTTCCATGTCTCAAAAATCTTAAACTCTTAAGGTATTAGGGTAGGTTTATGACGTAGACACGTTAGTATTTTGTTACGATTATTATTAGTTTTGATCTTACGTAATTTTGATCTTGTGTTTTATTTTTTTAAATACTTATTTCATATTTGACGTTGTTAGTATTCTATTAATCCAAAAAATTTTATATATGGCTTATTAGCTTGTGTGTTTAGATATTGTCATTGAGAATGTTACTGAGTATTTTTGAAAATTTTTGTATTTAAAAGGTGGATTTTTCTCCATCCCCCTATTAACATTAAACATAACATATTGTTTTATCTTTTTAGCTTCTTTTTCCTTCTAGATTCTTTTCTCTCCCATTTTTTTTAAATGTTTGAATAGTGTTATGCAATGTTATCCGAAGAACTTTTTTATCCAGATTTTACCACTCTAAAATTTTATTGAAACTATGGTTTCAACTCTTCATTATTTTTTATTTTAGTTTAGACCAGTTCAGTTTTAGGGGTGTTTGTAGACCTGACCACGGTTCGAATTCGAACGAATTCGAATTGAATTGGTTCGAATACGAATTATCGAAACATTAAACTATATTCAATTCGTCCTTGAATCGAATTCGAATTGATTCTTAAGTATTAAATATTTAATTTAAAAATAAAAAATAAGGAATAAATGTTAAACATTTTTTGAAAAAAAAATAAACTAAAGCTTGAGTTTGCACTTAATTTGCAAAATAAGTTGTCTACGATTTAAGATTTAAATATTTCATGATTTAGGGTTTAAAAGTTTACGGTTTAGTATATAATTAAGTTTATAGTTTTAGAATTTAAGATTTGGAGTTTAAAATTTATGTTTTAATAAATAATTGAGTCAGAATTTCAGAATTTTAGGGTTAAGAATTTAAAGTTTACTAAATAATTGACTTTGAGATTTTTTACACCAAATACCTATATATATGTATGTATATTATTTACAAATTTTAATAAAATTTAATACGAATTTAACTCGAATCGAATTTGAATTATATTCGCCGGTTTGACAAATTATAAATATTGTAAACCGAATTCAATTCATACCATTATGAATTCGAATCGAATTATAGACAAATCAAATCGAATTATTAATGAATCAAATCAAATCGAATTACAAATTGGATTCAACTCTTGGCCAGGTCTAGGTGTTTGGTTCAACTATTTGTTGACATTTTGAAGTGTTTGGTAAAAGAAAAAAAATTAGCTGATGACTCCCAAAAGCTATTTATCTAGCAGCTATAATTTATGGCTAATGTATTTACTGATGACTGTTACAAAATTAAATTACCAACATACTCCTGATACAAATAAAGAGGGGGTACTTTTTTAATAATATGTATTATCTTAAATATTAAATTAAGAGAGATATTATTTTTCCGCCATTGCGGTGGTATAGAGATAAATAATATGTACTATATTAAATATTAAATTGATATTTTTTTAATTGGCAAAAGCATATAGATAAATAATATGTATTATATTAAATATTAAATTAAGAGAGATATTTTTAAATTGGTGAAAACATAGTGATAAATAATACATACTATATTAAATATTTTAATTAAGAAGAACACTTTTTTAATTGGAAAGTATAGAGATAAATAATATGTACTATATTAAATATTAAATTAAGAGAGACACTTTTTTAATTGGCGAAAACATAAAGATAAATAATATGTATTATATTAAATATTAAATTAAGATGAACATTTTTTTAATAGACAGAAACATAGAGATAAATACTAAATATGTCTAAACGCAAGGTTTATTAGACCTTATCAGAAACTTAGGTACCACATACTTAAATTTCAACACTGCGATGGATCAAAATTGTCCAAAAAGATGGAAAGTATTAAGGATTATGCCACCATTTTCTTTTAAAGTTTAAATAAATATAGGATTAGTGGAAAATAAGAAATAATTTTATTAAATATATATTAAAGAATGAAGTTTATTAGTCAATTATCCTTATAAATAATTTTACAATGCAAGATTAACAGCCAATGCTAATTTACTAAATATTTTTTTAAATCGAATATTAGTTATCAGTTGAATACTATAAGCTAACAGTTGTAGTATGCGAACATGTCTAACCATTTGTTACATATGTTCATTTCCAATTTTTTATTTATTACATATCTACATTTTCCAAAATAAAAATTTCAAACTCAAATAAATAAATTTACCAATTGGATTGTATGACATTCGATTTTAATTCCAACACAATTTTAAGATAATATCCCACAAGATTACTGTCATGGATTGATTGTGAACTGTTGGGTATTGTTCTCCGTATCAATTACAAATATTTTCCTTACGTTTCCATGATTGGTTAAAAATTACGTCCGGTCACAATGCCCATGTTAATAAATTTAAAAACTTCCAAAGAATGTGTGTTTTGATACTGCTTGTCTTGGGTCAGGGAGAATGTGTGTTTTGTTAGTAATTAGTTGGTTGTTGCTCTCTCCCATTTGCTTATTAGTGAGTTTGTGATCTTTTCCCGCATCTGTTTCGGTATATACGGGTTGGTTGGTTGGATGTTGGTGGAAATTGTGAAAGATTTGTATTTTAAACCGTTAGTTTATATCCTATAAAGTTGTTGCTCTCTCTCTTCCTTATAGAGTAACTCAATGATCTTCTCTGTAGCCTGAGAATTACAAATGGTAAGTGGTTTTTTTTCTTCCTGATTATTGTTTGGTATGCCTTTTTTCTGCACTACCCATTTCGGACCAGGCCATGTGACCTTTCTCTTTCTAGGTACGCCTACTTCGACTCACATAAAGGTGAAGTCCATCGCCGCTGATCTGGATGCGAGAGAGATACGAATGCGACACATGTAAGTTCATTTTCATGTTCAGCTTTAATTTTCATGGCACCCTTGCAAAATTATCACAGTCTGCCATTATCTTCATGAAATGGTGTGCTCTTTCCTGCTTACAATTAGATGGATCACATGACGTCAGCATATACCAACCACTCCCCTTGAAATGATCTTTGATCAACTCCTTAAAGTCCTATGATGCAACGACCAAGACCATGAGATACATCATGGTCTTGCAATTTAGTAAGAGAGCGTTCTCGTCATAAGACGGTGAGTTCTTCTCACCCTCAACTGTTCCGACCATCTTATCATGCCCAGGCTCATTGAAGTATGGCCTTGAATTTAGAACCAAACCCTGGAGTGAAACTATCACCTGAAGGATGCTCGAAGAGTTGGGGTCCCATACTGAAATTCGGATTTATTCGCCATCCGCCAGTGTGATAGTGTGCTAACTGCACCATACACACAACATTGTCCCATCCCATGGTAAGCATTTCACATATGTACTTTCAGACAAAGAAAACTAAGTTCGAGATTGTTGGTCTTATCGAGGGAATGTCAGGATAGTCAGGAGGAAGGAAAAAATCAAATAAGAAAAATCCATCGTAATACGGTGTCCCGTAGGGGCCAACTATGGCTGCCCTTATGAGATCCATTCTATTTTCATAAACTCGCATGAAGATCCCATCTAATAAATGCCAGGTTTGAAGCATTAGATCATGATGATATAATATTATGTTGAGTTTACATCTAATGAAACTTAAGGACCACTTTACCAGGTAGGCTCATCTGAAGTATGCTTAAGCCTTGCTGCACTTTCTTCAGCCATTTCCTCCCATTGCTAATCTGCATGCATCATGGAACTGGGAGTTGCTGGTCGTATCTTCATCTTGCAATTTAAACAACCTTCTTTATCTACATTCAATCTACACGAACAAATTCTATCATCCAATCGTATTACGAAGTCAGTAGTAGTTAAGAGTAACAAACGAGCTCTTACCTTTCATTCTGGGGCAACAGATGGATCGTACAACTCAATTCTATAGTAATGGAGTCATTATGGTTGGCATGGTCTTGACAAGCGACACAAATTTGTTGAGGTCTAACCTGCACAAAAAAGATTTTAGTCTCAGCAGTATACTAGCAGCTATTGGAATTTTATCAAATACACAATATAGTTACATATTTCAATAATTTTGAGTACCGAGGATAAAGATGATTGCTCTCTATTTGGCTTTCTCCTCTAGTTTTTGATATTCATGTGCCATTAAAGAAGGAAAGAGAGAGCAAGTTGTCTATGTTTTGTTTGCTTTTTTAACTTGGATTTTGAGAACTTCGTAATGTGGAGATTTGATGTTGGATAATCGCTCCTCCTCTGTAGATCTTCAACATCTTATACAAATGAGGTAGGGGATGAGTAGAAAGACAGGCAAAATTGTGAATCACTTGGTTTTACAAATTTTTGTTCAAAATTAATAATTTTATTGTGAATCAACTGATTTTACTAAATTTTGTTTAAAATTTAGACACTCAATCTATACACTAGATTTCCTTCCCATGTTAGGGGCTTTAATTTGTAAACATGCCAAACCCACCTCTTTTTAGTTGGAGGTTTCCCCTGTTGTTAGGGTCAAATCACTACAGTCAATACCGCATTCAACCACTTTGATATCATTACACCGCCAACCATCTTCCTCACCTTAATCAGTGTTTGATAATAGAGTGAGGGGGATAGTTGATAGTACAACGATGAGGTGGTGGTTAAAGAAGGTGGTGGTGGCTTATCCTTAACAAAAGGGTGGAAAAAGCTCCAACTAAGAGAGATATGAGTTTGACATGTTTATAAGTCAGAACTCCTAACAAAGAGGGAAACATATAAAAGTATAATGTTTGTTGGTTGGTTGTCTAATTTTGAACAGAAGTTGGTTAACCAAATGATTCACATCAAAATACTAATTTTAAACAAAAGTTAGTAAAATCAAAGGATTCACCTTTCCCTCTCCTTGTACTCATATTCTACCCCATTCCTATAAGGTGTTGAGCAATTCTCCAAGCTCAAATCCCCACATTAGGTAGCCCAAACACAAGTTAAAAAAAAAACGAAAAATAGACAATTTGTTCTCTCCTCCCTTATTCAATGACACATGAAGATCAGAATCCAGTGGAAAAAATTGGATGGATAGCGATTGTTTTTATCCTTGGTAGTCAATATTCTGAAATCCTTAATTATATATAGTGTATTTGATGGAAAAAAATTCGAACTGCGTCATTGAAATCATCCCATCGCCCCAAGTGACGTGGATATTTCATTCTTAGGACCGGTTATAAAACCATCCCAATACATATCTTCCGATGGAATCATAAGTTTCTCTATTCTAGGTAGTAGTAGAAACCCGAGCAATTCGATAGACCATATTTCAAATATGTAGTTGTGATACCTCGTATATGTACTGTGTGAATGGCTTAAGTGATTTGATTGTCACTATCCATATCAACAAGGTGCACTTCTTTTCGGGCACACATCCAGATTAAATGCGTTTGGCTGAGAGTAGGATCAGGATGGGTGACCTCCTGGGAAGTTTCCCAGGATGCGTGCGAGTGAGGACAAAGCACGCTGAAAAGACCCATGTTGGTACAGTGGAGCCAGTCAGTCAAATCACGAGGCGTTACAGTAGTAGTGACACGGATGATAATCGAGCTCATAGACGCTGACAATGTCCTTTGTGTCAAACTCGAGAGGATCTTCTGGTTTCAACCATCTCACACAAGTTCGTCGTTCTTTCCTCTTAATACTATCCACGAACAAATTTGTGGTCACCAGGAGTCTCAATTGGCAACAAAAATTTTGAATCGATGCCATCAACAATGGTTACATATTGCCACAACACTGTCAACTTTCTTACTGGTATTGATGAAATCATGTATGCTCTTTCAAAATTCTTCTCCTGTAATTATCTCTCATAATTCACAACTACTATCTTGTTGAATTTTGGATGACTACGGGATAGAAGGAAGTGGAAGACATCCCTTACCTACTTTCCAAGATGTATGTGCCAAACAAGACAAGAGCTTTACATTTTTTAGAGTCTGCACTTTGGAAGGTGCAGCAGAAGAGCCGTGAGCAGACGATATCCAATTAATAGATAACGATCCAACAGTAACTTGAGTAACTGTTCCTTCCTATGAATTCTTCAAAACTGATGATGTGCTAGCTCGTACTCGCTGACCAGGGTAGTAAAAAAGAACCATTGCCGGTTAGGACAGTGACATTAGCCGAAACACCACAAACCCTGCCCACCAAGGAACCTAACACTACACAATCACCAACAGCGAATTCCGTTGCACGTTTTAAATCCCTGGATGAAACATCTTTTACAACGGATGATCCATCACGAGCTAGCTAGTCAACCGAGATATTAACGTCCTGAACAATAACCAAGTAGCCCTGTCAGGTCAGAAGCAGAGGCCACGAAATTCCCATGCAAGAACACACGATCAAGGAGGACTATGTCGTTGAAAATCTGGGCTTTCTTTTTCTTCCGTACAATGCCGAACAATAACCAAGTAGCCCTGTCAGGTCAGGATTTTTACTAGATAATAATTTATCTTTCGATAAATTTAGGTGTGACTTTTATTGTTTAATCACACTATTGGTGTAGTGTACTCGTGCACAACTGGAGGATTATTTTTTATGGATAATAACAATTTTCGTATAAAAAAAAAAAGTTACTCCCAGCAAAATAGTGGCCGAATTAGAAACCCAATCCGATCACGCTTCAAGATCATATTAATTAAATTAGATTTCTATATCCAACATAAAACTGTTATATAATAAATTGTTACAAATTAATTAGTAATAATACCCCTATTCCAGGAAAATAAACTCAGAAAAATATAATGAATTAGGCAACTCGAATAATCAAGCATGCACTAAAATCACCAAGAGAAGAGATAAAATCAAAAAGAGACACTTTTCATCCCAATTAGATAAGTTCCCAAAAGGCTCAACATGCGTAAGTTCTTTCATTCATTAAATATTTATAGTCGGCCAAAAAATGCCTTCGACATTTTCTAAAATTGTCACCTATTTGGAGGTATTTTAATTGTCTGAAACATAGAGCCAAAATGACTGCAAGATCAATCGAAAAAAAAAAATTGCACGAATTTTGTCCCCCTCAACAAACAAAATTATGAGATAGGTATTTTACAATTAGCCCCTAGCAAATTTCCTTCTTCATCCAGAATGGCTAAAATTTCCTTTGGGCTTGTTTAACGTTTTGGACCGTAGGCCTTTTGTATGGTTTTAGTAGGTAGTTATCTTGTTTGGTGGTGTTGGGCTTTAGGCCATAAACACCGTACGTCATTGTTTTAAAAAATATGATCCGATCGACGGTCGGACCACCAATCGTCCTTAAGAGCTTTCCGTTTTGGTTTAAAAATGCTATCTGGGCAAGTTGTTCGAATTTCGATCGGACCGGATGATTCACCCAATTTTTTTTTATATTAATTTATGCTTTTATTTTTTATTTGGGATCATTTGTATGGATACTTTATTTGGTGTGTTTTGTAAAAATTATTATATTTATATGTTATTATTAGTTTATTACATAAATTATTTACCTATATACCTATATATATTTCAAAAAATTACAAAAAAATAAAAGAAAAAAATCCCTCCCAGTTGTTTTTGAGAACAATGCTATAGGTGTCTTATCTCTATGTTCTTTTGTTAGTTTTTTTTAATCTTATTTAGGTAGCTATTTGTGAAACTTAAAAAGTGGTGCAAGGAACGTGGGAATGAATATGTCAATTGTAATGAAATATGGTTAACCAAGATGTTAATTGAATTCTCTTCAACCTCTCATTTAGTCATTTTTGCTCTATTCCTTTCCCTTTTCTTTTGGTTGTAACTACTTGGAACCGTCTTGAAATCCTTCTTGGATTTTCTTGATCGATTCTTGAGTTGCCAATTGAGTTCCAGACTCTTTTTATGTTTCAAAAACCATAAACCTAAAATTTTAAGATATTGGATAAGTTTATGACGTAGGCACGTTAGAATTTAGTTGTGATTATTATTAATTTTAATCTTGTGTTTTATTATTTCCCAAATACTTATTTTATATTTGAAGTTGTTTAGCATTCTATTAATCCGAATTCTACATAAGGGGGTTATTAACTTGTATGTTTTGATATTATCACTAAGAATCTGAAAGATTTTTGTCTTTATCCATCCCCTACTAACATTAAACATAACATATTGTTTTCTCTTTAAGCTTCTTTTTCTTCTAGATTCTTTTCTCTCCCATTTTTTAAAGTGTTTGAATAATGTGATGCAATGTTATCAGGAGAACTATTTTACCCAGATTTTACGACAGTAAAATTTAACTGAAAGTATGGTTGCAACTCTTCATTATTTTTTTATAGTTTAGTTGAGTTCATTTTTAGTATGCGAACATTTTTATCCATGTGTTACATATGTTCATTTCCAATTTTTTATTTATTATATATCTACTATTTCCAAAATAGAACTCAAATAAATAATTTTACCAATTGGATTTGTTAACCTTGGGCCAATCCATCTCCTAAATAAAAAGGAGGAGGTGGTGAGTGGAAGTGTGGGCCTCTTTGCATGAGGCCCACCTCCTGCTCATTAAGTCGGCCTATTTGAGTATAAAAGGATAACTCCTCGAACTGAAATAGAATTTCGCCACCTGAGAATCCACTCACAAGGTAAAATTACGTTTTAGTCACTCATAGATTCGTTAGATCAACGTTCGAGGACAACTCGTGGGAATCAAGCTTTGATCCGCTTCGTTTGTGATCGAGCTTCCACCGACACCTCGCCAACATCATCCGGGAACGTTACACGTTTACGCTTCGAGAGGTATACGGTTTTAACTCACCTTAATTAGTTGTTGATTAAGTATGAGTTTATATGCATGTTTTTGGTTAAATATGCGTTCAAAACCTACAAATGGTATCAGAGCGTGGTTAGTCCGTGTTTTTGATGTTGTATGTTGATTTAGTTTGATGATTTGCGTTAATTATCATGTTAATCATGTTTCAAAATAAGCTCAGATTGTTTTTGGGCTATTTTTGAATGTTTTTTTGGTCAACCGAACGCTTATTTGAAAGTGTTTGGTCGTCCAGAGTCATTTTGGTTACACGCGTAAGTTGAGTGACTGAAATGGATATTTGCCTCCCCGATTTTGAAAAACCCGACCCCATTTTCCCATTTTTCATTCGATTCAATCAAATGCAAAATCCGGTCGATTCCGACCATTTCAAAGCCGGAGACCTGTTTTAAATTATTCCCCTTATCATTCCGAGCATGTCGATACCTGGGTTTGGCGTTGACGTTGCCAAAATCGAAAGTTCTGAGCATTTGAAGCTCGGAACTCCGACGATGGGGATCTCCTCCTCGAGCTCGAACCGGGGCGTAACGGGTGCCTTGAGTGGTATCATCGTGACCGCCGAGTTGAGACGAGTCAATTCCGACCAGTGATGTCGGTCGACTCGCCGCCGTTTGTTCGCGGTGGTCGAAGGCGATTTTTAGGGTTTCTGGGTTTGGAGAGAGAGAGAGAGAGGAAGAAAAAATCGAGAGGAGGAAAGTTTTGAGAGGGGCATTTTCGGGATTTTACGTTTTTCCAGAAAAGTTTTTATACTTTGGGTCGAATTGAAATTGAACCAGTCAATTTAGGCTGGTTTAATTGTTCGATTCAATTAATTTGGTCTGATTCTGATTTTGGGTCAAAATTTGCGATTTGAAATTGAACCGGTCGAATTAGACTGGTTTAATAGTTTGATTCAATTAATTTTGATTTTAAGTCAAAATTATTTATTTAATACTGATTTTATTAAATTTTAAATTGGTCTTTTTGACTTATTTTTAATTTAATTAAATCCTATATTATGGTTTAAATTTATTTTAAATCCTAATTTTGTAATAAATTGATTAAATTAAATTTTAATTTAGTCATTTCGGACTTGATTTTAATTTAATCAAATCTTAAATCTTGATTCAAATTCGTTTTTGAGTCATAATTTGATGAAATTTTATTTTTTAATTAAATAAATTTGTTTTATTTGATTAAAATTCAAAATTATTTGAAAATTTAAAATATATGTGATTGTTTTAAATAAATTGAATAATTTTTGCAATGTGTTCCGAAAATTATTTAATATATCCAAGTCATCTTGTTGGCAACATTGGAGATTTGGAAATTTGTTTTTCGAATCTTATTTCTTGGGAGATATGTGATCTGACCCGAGAAATAATCTTGCATGTGTTGTCAGATACGATGTCGAATGGCTCGAACCCTCTAGTGGATTTGGCAGTCCTTAGACGGGAGCTAACCCAGAGGAGACTGAGTACTTCGAGAGTCAGTGATGGCTTGATGGAAATTGCGAACCACATCGTTGCTGTACATAGAGACATGCAAGAAGCAGTATGGCAAGGCGCATATGATTATGGACGGGATTGGATTAGTATGTTTCGTGATTTGCTCTCCACCTTAGATTCGGGTGGCGACTTATCCGATTTATATAATCCACCTGCTTACACTCATGCTTCTGCTCTATATAAGCTTCTAGAATACCTTGAGACCCGAGGAATACGAAGAGAATTACGTGCACCAAACCTATTGATACTCAGAGATGGTTTGACGTAAACCGTTATATGAGTCAACAGGCTGTGTACGTTTTTCCAATTGCCCTACGTGTGTGGGTAATTGACTCGATTCCTCGACCAGTAGTAGATCTGGGAGGTCCTGGAGGGCCTCCCAGCCCAGGTCCTGGGGGCCCTTCCAGGTTTGAACCTGGAGAGCCTTCAAGGCCAGCTACTAGGAGGTCTACTTCCCCTGGATCCAGGGAGTCTTCCGGGTTTGTTCTTCATAGATATCCTATAGAGAATAGACCTGTAGAAGACTCTGAGGAGGATCCCGAGGAGGAGGATCCCGAGAAAGACCCTGAGGAGGGCGAGGTTGATCAGACCGGTACACCCGGGCATTAGTTTCTGGTGGACTGATCTCATGATGTGCATATTTCTGTTGTTCTATTTTTTACTTATTTTTTTTAGATAAAAACAATGCGTGATGTAATAAGTTTGTACTTGTTATATTTCTGTAATAAGTTTTGTACTTATTGTATAAACTGTATACTTGTGTTTTTGTATGTGTGTTTACGTACAATTGCACTACGTGAATAAATAAATTGTGTTTATTTTATTCATGTGCCACTTAAGTTTACTGTATGTGAACTTTAATACATCGTAGTTAGAGATTAACTCTTGAATGGTAATGGGAAGCACACTAGCAACCCACTTCGATTTCGAGACTAATCAAAGATTACGTGAAATTAAAGTTGTGAGATTATAGTAAACTATTTCATATTGCCGAAATCAAATTTCTAATATATGCTTATATTTCAAATATTCCCTTTAGACATGATGGTAGCATCTAGAACGATAATTGCTGAGTTGAACCGTGAGCTGAAGCTCAACGGAGACAACTACGATAATTGGAACATGAAGATTCAATACATGCTCGAAGAACAAGAGGTTCTCGAGCAGGTTAGAATCATCATGCCCGAACCTAAAACAGGTATAACTGCTCAGCATAGGCGTAACCTTGACGCCTATGCTATTTGGAAAAAGAAGAATTCCACTGCCCGTCTGATTCTTCTAAGCTCCATGATGGATGACATCATAAGGCAATTTCGCATTTATAAAAACACAAAAGAGCTTTGGGATGCTCTCAAGGCTAAATTCGGGAAGCTTTCTGTGTCAAAGCTACGTGCTTTGACAATAAGGTTTGACACCTTCAAGAAACGACCTGAAGTTACCATGAGAAAATATCTTAGAATGATGTCCAACATGATCAGTGACTTGGCTGAGGCCGGTCATATGCTTAGTGACGAGCAGCAGATTCAAGCTATCATTCGTTCCTTACCTGCAAGTTGGGAACAAATGAAGATGAATCTTACCCATTCTGATAATCTAGTGACATTTGAGGATGTCGCTAGACATCTTGAGCTAGAAGAAGATCGTCTTCTAGCTACAAGATCTTACCCGGAAGCTAATTTGATTAATTCAAATAGCTCCAAGAGTAAGAAGAAGGGAAAAGGAAAAAGAAAGGTTAAGAATTCTTCTATTCCAAAAGCAGCTGACCTAGGCGTCAAAGCTGGTAGCTCAGGGTCTAAAAAGAAGAAGGCGTTTAACATTTCTAAGGTGAAATGTTATAACTGCCAATGGGAATGATCGAGAATGTGCTTGTAAAAGTTGATACTTTGCTCTTTCCGGTGGACTTCATCGTCATGGAGATAGAAGAAGACTGTGATGTTCTGCTTCTCCTTGGACGTCTATTCTTGGCCACAGGAAAAATAAGTATTGATGTGGAAAAGGGAGAGTTGCGATTCAAGGTCCACGATGATGAAGTCTTTTTCAACGTGTTTGAAGCAGCCAAGTGCCCTACCAGGGATGATGACTACTACAAAACTAATGTCATAGACAAGCTGGTGGCCAAGTACGATGAAGAGGATCAAACAATAGCAGTGCAGGAAACGAAGTTGGAGGTAGAAGATCCAGATTTTAGAGATCAAGTATCAGGGGTGCGCAAAACAGAATCATTTGAGCCATGTGATACACCATGGCCCAAGCTAAAACCACATGTCATCCCGTTACCGGAATTAGAGCATAAACCACCACCAAGTCATTTGAGATATAATTATTTGAGTAGAGATAATAAACTGCCTAATATTATGTCTATATCTCCTACTCACAAACAGAAGGAAAAATTACCAAGAGTCCGAATACACAATGATGACACCAAGAAAAAATTCGAGGCAAATGACAAGTGCTTGCAGGTAAACCAAGCTACTTATATTAACCAGCAAGGATCATGGGAAAGACTCGATGACCCAGGACCATGGTAATTAATGACTACCGTCAAGCTAACGACGTTAACTTAGAACTACATTCTTCTTTTTCACTTAATCTTTTTTTGAATTTTGAGTCACTCGTCCAAGTTTTCCTGAGTTTGTGGATTTCTAGGGGAATGTACATATGGTTACCCTCGAAAAATATGTCGTTTTGTCAGTTTTACAGATCAACAGCTTGTCCGGGAGCAAAACACAAGCCTGGGACAGAAGCTGACCCCAGCGTACGCTGGCTTCCCAGCGTCTGCTAGCCATGTCTGGGAGAAAACACGCAAGGGGCAGAATCGAACCTCAGCATACGCTAGCCTCCCAGCGTACGCTGGCCTCAGCATCTGGTCCTCTGCAGCCCAAACTTCAACTTCAGTTTTTCTCCCTCATACGAACTTCGATTTCAAAACTGTCGAATCCTGGGCATCCCTAATTGACATATCTACCTTTCGGAGTATCATTAAGCTCCATATCTCAACAACCTCCTACGGGAGAAAGCTCAAGCTTGCATCTACCTTAACTAGTCAACCTTACCTAAAGCAATATCAAGAGAACCAGGCCTTCAACCGCTCTCAATAGGAATGGCTCGGGAAACACCTCCAACCACCACCACCATCTCCTTGAACAGGCTTTATCTTCTCCTTAACTTATTTTATTTTGTATTTATGTATTTAGATTTCTTTGTCTTGTGACTTGTATGTTTAACTCCACACATTGAGGACAATGTGTCTTTTAAGTGTGAGGGTGTTGTGTGTTTTGTGTATGTGCTTATGTTGCATTATTTGTGTTGATCTTGCTGTGCATGTCTCTCTTTTTACTTTGCTGTCTCTCTTTTTACTTTGTTGTGATCGAGTCTGTTTGAGTGTGTGTTGTGTTTTTGATTGAAATGTGTAGAGTCTGTTGCATATGATGAAAAATTCTCAGAAATTTTAAACTTTTTGTCATAGGAAAAACTCCATATCATGCATTCAACACTCTTGAGCAATGTGAATCTTAAGATGCAAGCAATTATATCCTCGATCATTTAGACTAGTCGTTATACCTGGTAGACTAGACTAGTGAATTAACGAGTGACCTTGTGAGATCTTTGAGCCAATGGCGAGGACAACCAGTCGTCATTTTATTCATGAGGTGTGTGCATAGTTTGAGCAATGGGAGTGTTAGAAGGATTACCTAGCATAACTCAATGAGGTAGAGAGTATCGAGGGTCATTTTGTCATAAGCCTAGAGCATTAGAGCCAAAATTCCGATATTATCTAGTGTATAACCCCTATCGAGCCTGAGCTTAATTGTTAAATTATTAGTTGAAACCCGTAAGCCAATTCTCATCACCCCACCTACCTTTAACTGCTTAATCCGAGGGATTAGGATATTTTTAGGGAATATTTTGTAAGGGTTCATCTAGTAGTATAGCTTGGGGGGGATTTCTTGTACATACTTTGGGAAGAAAATAGGTAGAATTGAAGCCAATGACCAAAAGTCGGGATAAGTTGCTAAGTAACTGTGCAAAATTGGGAAAGAAAAACAAGAGAAAAAAGAAAAAGAAAGAAAAAAAAATGAAAAGAAATTCTCTTGAGGAAAGAAAAAAAATGAAAAGAAGAAATCAAAGGAAAAGTGGAAAGTAGGAAAGAAAAAAAAAGGCACAAGTAAATGTGAGCAATTTATCTTATACTTCTGCTTCTTTAGGATGTGGGTAAATGGGGTTGAGTGTATATGCATAATAAGGTGAGGCGTGTAGTATAGTCGAGAGTTAGCTTTCTATGTAACCCTCGGATTAAGTGGATTTGACATCACCACTATACTTGTATCTTTCCACCTTTACCTTTAGCCCCAGTACAACCTAATAAAAAAACTCCTCCTATGGCATAATCTACTTTGTTTCGAGTGTGCTTTGGTATGATCTTTAACATTTTTAAACCTTGAATGTGCACACAAGAGTAGGATAGTTGACCACCATACACATGTGAGTTTACATCAATCCTATCCTACGAGTGGTTAACTCTCTAGTCGGGAACACTAGGTGTGAAAACTTGATTAAATGATTGAGGGTATAATTGCCTATGGAATTTGCATTCATAATGCTCAAGGGTGTGATATGTGTGATTGTGGGGATGATCTTGTGATGAATGTTTGAATTCTGTTGGTGCCACTTATTGGTTTTCTGATGCACTTTGCTTGAGGACAAGCAAAGAAGTAAGTGTGGGGGTGTGATGCATGTGAGAACATGCATTCGTTTAGTCTTAGTTTGTTAAGTTTTTGTCATGTTTTAGGAAATGTTTAGTTGAGTCTTGTCAACATTTTGTTTAATTTGGATTATTTTGTCAAGGAGAAGATTGTCTGTTGCTTTTGTGTGTTTTGTAGGTGTTTCGGAGCATTCGAGGACTTGGAGCAAAGATCGTTGGACTTGTGCAATGAGTTAGGCAACGAGTAGATGCTTGATGGCAAGAGAACGATGGGGGGCAGAATGCTAGGTTAGCGAATGCTGGGCTGGCTTGAGGAGGAGAACCGAGAAAGAGAAGAAAGGGGTAGTAGCTAACTATAGCGTACGCTGGATTCCCAGTGTACGCTGGCCTCGTCCGAGCGAGAAGCGAGAAAGAGGCAAGAAGGGGCAGAATGCAACCCCAGCGTGCGCTGGCTTTCCAGCATACGCTGGCCCCCGACAGAGAACTTAAAGAAATACCTCACCAAACTTCCCACTTGACTTGGTCTATTATTTGGGTGGCAAGCACTCACGGGAGTAGGCTGCCATTGCAAACCAACTTGGAGGAGGGAAAGAAGATCATCAAGAACTTAGAAGAGAAACCTTCAAGCTAGAACTTGATTTTTTTTAGATTTCATTTTATGTTCTTGTGTTGTTCTTAAGAGTTCCATAACAACTTTGGAATTTGGTTTCATCAAGGTACTTTCCTTTAGTTGGTTCTTAAGATTATTTCTTTTGTTGAAGTTCTTAATTATTTCCAATCCAATAAATGCTTATTCGATGATCAAGGATGACAACTTGGTTTAGATCATAGCTTTCATACGCTTATCTCAACTTGATATTGTTAATGAATCTAGGCCTGACAAACTTAGGTTCGTGGTGATATCGAGTTTGTAGTTTAGAAGTGTCATTAAAAGATTGAGATTGACAACCTTGAGATTTTGCGACATCACTGGTAGTAATAGTGTTAGATCATCAACCCAACGATCCGTTCACTTAGCTTAAGATCTAGGAACGCATAAACTGGTTTTTGATGAACAACTTTCATCTGCTATTCCATGTGGAGACGATCCTACTTATCACGATATTACTTGTGCGATCATGTGATTCTTGCACGTATAATTGATCCTAGTTGGACACGCACCACTTCTCATGGGCTTAGGACCCGAGTTTGAAGCCCTCAAGGACAACATCCTCATAGCTGCTGAACTGCCAACCTTCAGTTTGATTTGCTCGCACATTCAAAAAGAAGAAACCCAGAAGAAAGTGGACTCATCTTATCAAAGACATAGTTCCTCTTCAGAGACAAGTGCGTTCACAAGCACACAAAAAAACTCAGCTCTTGCAGCTCGTAGATTCATTAACTCCAAGACTGGCAATGGCTACAAATCCAATAATAGAGGTAAATCAACCACTAAACCCACCTATCATTGTGAGCACTGTGGCAAATCAAGGCACACGAAGGACAGGTGCTGGTTCTTGCACCCTCACCTCAAGATAAATTGAGAAAGGGGCTTAGATGGAAGGCATAATTCTGATGGGATTACCGCACATCAAGCAACCTCCAGTGCCCCCAAAAACAACCCAGCTGTCTTAATTGAAGAACTAGCACAGTGGGTATTCCTCCAAATGAAGGGGAATATGGAGCCAAGCCCGATCCCGACCACATCACCTAAAGAAGGTAACGATGGTAAGGACTTTGTTTGTCAAACTGCAATTCACTCTTATGCCTCGATTAAATCTGATAATTCAGAAAATAAGTGGATAATTGACTCGGGTGTAAATGCTCACATGACCAATGACAAATCTATTGTTAATAATTTAATTAGCACCAATAGCCAATTGATTATGGTTGCAAATGGTTCTGCCATTCCTATTGGAGGTAAAGGCAAGATGAAGCTCCTCAATTCAAAGATAAACGTGTTGTATGTGCCAAATCTGGCTAATAATCTCCTATCTATCAGCAAACTCACTCGTGATTTAAATTGTCGAGCCATTTTTACTTCAAATTATGTGAAATTTCAGGACTGCAGAACGTTGAAGATGATTGGTGAAGGAAGCTTAAAGAACAGGCTATACACGCTGGATTTAAAGCCTGCTAAAATTGGACTCAATGCCACCGCTTCTCGCAACACCAATCTCCCTACTCTTTGGCACAATCGTCTGGGTCATCCCAGCAATTCGATGCTAATTAAACTTTTTCCTGATTTCAATAAGGTTGCAGATCACTGCGAAAGTTGCATTCTTGCAAAACACCGCAGGAAACCATTTCTCAACTCAGACTCCTCTTATTTCCCTTTTGATCTAATACACTCTGATGTTTAGATGTCGCCACAAATTTTGCATGATGGTTTTAATTATTTTGTTACTTTTATTGATCATCATAGTCGTGCCACTTGGGTCTACCTTCTAAGACATAAAAGTGAAGTGTTCTCCAAATTCAAGGAGTTTTACAATCTGATCGCTAACCAATTTAGCGCCAAAATAAAAATCCTCCACACCGACAATGGAACAGAGTATAAAAAGGACTTCAATGAGTTTCTAACCAATGCAGGAATCGTCTACCAGACCTCGTGCATTTACACTCCACAATAGAATGGGGTTGCCGAGAGGAAGAATCAACATCTCCTAGAATTTGCTCGCGCAATTATGTTTAAAATGAATGTCAAAAGGTGCTATTGGAGCGATGCACTTCTCACGGCCTGTCACCTAATCAACCGGTTACCAAGTGCCATCTTAGAGCACAAATCCCCTCTGGAAATTCTCCTAAAAAGAAAACCCGACCTAACCTACTTAAGAGTTTTTGGGTGTTGTGTCTATGTGCAAATTCTAGTTGAAAAATGGGACAAGCTCGCAAGGAGGTCTCTTCAGTGCATCTTTCTTGGGTACTCCTCTACACAAAAAGGGTATAAGTGTTTTTGCCCAAGCACTAAGATGACAATTATCTCACAAGACGTGGAATTCCTCGAGCATACACCGTATTTCTTGGAAGACAAATCGGAGCATACCAAACAGGGGGAGAAAAACCTTGAAGTCACTCCTGTACCTATCCCTCCTGGCAACTGCAATATACACCAACCTCACTCGCTGTTGAATTTGCAGGTCGGGAACTCAGTTGGAGAAATCTCCAGTGGAACAAGTCGTGGACCGTCTGATCAAATTGAAGCTGTAGAAGCCGTACCTCCACGAAATCTGATCGATCCAGAACACCAAGTGGAAGGTACCACCTCTAATCTCCAACACAATCACAATCTGGCTGATCACTTGCCTCAATCTGATATACAAATTGATCAAACTTAGGCTCAATTAGAGCACAACCAGCCTGATCAAACGATTTGGAGATCATCCAGAATTAGATTCCCCAACACTCAATTAAGGGATTTTAAAACATTCTTAGGCCGGTACCCAATTGAAGCTCACATTAAATATGATCATCTTAGTTTAAAACATCAAGCCTTTTAAGTAATCTAGATGCTCATACTGAACCAAAAAACTTTTTTGAAGCAGTAAGGCATGAATCTTGGCGAAATGCCATGGCCGAAGAACTTGAAGCATTAAATCGAAACAAAATTTGGACCATTTGTGACTTACCTATGCATAAAAAACCAATTGATTGCAAATGGATTTTCAAAATTAAACACAATAGCAATGGCACAATTGAGCGATATAAAGCGAGGCTCGTAGCTAAAGGTTTCACTCAAACCCAAGGGATTGATTATAGTGAAACCTTCGCCCCCGTAGCCAAAATGAACACCATGCACATCCTCCTATCTATTGCTGTTAATTGGAGGTGGAAAATTGAGCAAATGGACGTAAAGAACGCATTCTTACAAGGCAATTTAGAAGAGGAAATTTACTTGAAGCTTCCTCCCGGACACATCCTTGACAAGTCATGTAAAGTATGTCGATTGCACAAGGCCATCTATGGACTCAAACAGTCCCCGAGGGCCTGGTACAATCGACTCAGTGGTGAGCTCCTCAACCTTGGTTTTAAGAAATGTCACTCGGATTCTTCATTATTCATTCGAGAAAATTCTAAAGACAAACTAATCCTACTAGTATACGTAGATGATATCTTGATTACAAGTGACAATGATACCCAAATTGCGGAAATAAAACGAGAATTTCATTCGCGATTCGACATTAAAGACTTGGGAACGATGAAGTTCTTTCTCGGAGTTGAGTTACCTCACTCCTCAAAAGGAATCTTCCTCAACCAACAAAAGTATGTCTTGGATTTACTTCGAGAAGTTAAGAAAATTGGGTCAAGACCTTATCGCACCCTTCTCGAAGCAAATGCTAAAGTCTCCAATCACGAAGGTGAAATCTACCCCAATGTTAATCGATTCCAACAATTGGTCGGTAAGCTGATTTACTTTACCATTACGAGACCCGATATCACTTACGCTGTTGGGTTATTGAGTCAGGTTATGCAGTGCCTGTGCATCCAACATGTTGAGATCTTAGAGCGTATCCTTAAGTATTTAAAGGGGTGTCTGGGCAAGGGCATTCTCATGACCCATTCTGGGCATCTCAACATCTCTGTCTTCGGCGATTCAGATTATGCAGGTTGTACTAATGGGAGAAGATCTATGACGGGGTACTGCTCATTCGTGGGTAACAACCCAGTCATCTGGAGATCCAAAAAACAACATGTGGTCTCCCGATCTAGCGCTAAAGCGGAGTATCGAGCAATGGCAATGATGCTCACTGAAATTATTTGGGTCAGTAACTTATTAACTGAGCTTAACTTCCCTTTGCAGGTCTCAATTCCTCTCCATTGCGATAATGAAGCGGCAATCCACATTGCTACCAACCCCGTGTTCCACAAACGTACGAAGCACATGGAGATCGACTGCCACTACGTTCGAGAACGGGTTCAAGATGGTACCATTGTCACGTCCTACATAGAGAGTGAAAATCAACCTGCTGATTTGTTCACTAAAGCCTTGGGTATTGCTTTATTTGAAACACATCTTGTCAAGTTGGGGATGATTGACATATACACCCCCAACTTGAGCGGGAGTGTTGAAGATTGACTCAATCGCGCCTCCAAATTGGCAACTTCCATAAGACGCCAGTTGCCAAATCAATCCTCAATTGGAAAGGAATTGTTCCTGATCCTCTCATGATTCTACACCCAACGACTACTTCCTTTCTCAGTTGAAGATTCCTATGAGATTCGCACTCCAAACTTCCCATTATTGGATCCGATTTGCCAGCTGCTCGATTTACAATCTTCGCCTCAATCGCAGCCTTCCTTTTCTTCTTTTATCTCAATTGATCTTGTAATTAAACCATTGATTCTGTAAGTAGTCTGTAATTAGGTAGTTCCTGTGTATAAATCCCTGTACTCGCACGATTAATGCAATACAATTAGCCAGTTCATTTCTTCACACATCCCCATAATCATAATCACCTCCTTCCTTCATCCTCATTGCCATCCCCCACTTTTCCTCATTGTAATTATAATCGTAATCATAATCAATCAAAATATCTGTGGAGCACTCTTCTTATGGGTAACAACATCGTTCCCTAGATGACATCATCACTATTTTTTCATTTTTTTTCTCATGCAAAATGATCAATATATCCTTAAAAAGAAAATTAGCATCTTCCACCTCATGACACTAGAACACTCACCTGGAAATCAACCTAAAATCTTTCGAAATTAAATAATGGATCTTTCTTTTTTGGTCGAAAAATAATATATTTTTCTAACACCAAATCATCAGCCCAAATCACATCAAACAATAAAAATAGATAAGAGTTTTTCAACAGCAACAACACTAAATCAGAAACAAAGACGACGAGATGGGGAGACCGACTTCCAATCCTCTTCCTCGCCTAGATCTTTCAAAATCGTTTCTACTCTGTCGGGACCCACTCTAGCTTGTCCTAAAACTGGAAACACCCTAATGGACACTACTGTCGTCGCTGGGAAACCACCTAGAACCCCTAGCAAATCCGGCGACACCATCGTTCAACACCAAGAACTCTGACGCTGCTGCCGACCACTCATGCTTCCTCTCCTTAAAGGAGATGTTGATCGCCGACGACGGAATAGGGCCGTAGATAGTTCCTGGGTGGTTCCCGACGAGAAGGTTCGCATAGAGGAGCTGCAAAGGAGATGTTGACGGCGACAACATTGAGATTCATTGATTTTGCGCAAATGGGGCATTATACAGATGTGGTCGGGGATTTTTGTTCTTCTGCGGTTTCTTTTAGTTATTAGATTTGCAATCGAACCATCCTGGAGTAGTAGCTTAGATTGAATTTTTAGTTTCTGTTTGTTTTAGTATATTTGTTAGATTTTTGTTAGTTTGGTTGAATTAATGTTCTTTGAATTTGTTTTATTAAAGAACTCAAATTTTTATTATGCTTTTTTAAGGCGTATTTATCATTTCCATGATAAAAAATAAAAAAATGTTTGATATCAATAAAAAAAATGGAGACTAACATTTTTTGAAAATATAAGAACAATATACGCTATTTCGAAAAGTCAAAAATCCTAACATAATTGTGTTAGAGACTAAGATCTAAGATTAATTTAACATATAGAGAAAGAGAACTTACAATGCTAATCAAGACCAAATTCTAATTAGTACTATTTTTATTGGAGTAGCTTAAGGGTGCATTTGGTTCAACTTCTGAATATTATAGGACATAACAGTACTTGACAGGACTAGTTATTTTAGCTGTGTTGTCCTATGTTTGGTTATTTTAATACATGATTGAATATTTTGTTTAGTTTTCTATTTCATATGTATAATAGTTTAATCTAAAATTTTGTTAAAGACAAAAATATTTTTCATAATAACAATACAAAATATTCATTAAACTAAATAAAATCAATCATTACTACATTAACAACAATGATGTATCATAGAAACAAAATCTTTGAACAGAAAATCAATATTAAACAACATTACACATTTCCTCCTTCATACAAATTGGGATTTGTTCGCCAACAGCCAGAGTGATAATGTGCTAACTGCATCATACATGCAACATTGTCCCATCCCATGGTAAGCAGTTGACATATGCACATTCAGACGAAAACTAAGCTCGAGATTGTTGGTCTTACTGAAGGGATGTCCATCGTGATAGGGTGTCCTATAGGGGGCCGTTATGAGATCCATGTTATCTACATAAACTCGCACGTAGATCCCGTCTAATAAATGGCAAGTTTCAAATATATTTTTTTTTTTTATAGAAGTTTCAAATATTAGATCATATGATGATGCAACAATATGTTGAGTTTACATGTAATAAAACTTCAGGACCCCTTTACTAGGTAGGTTGTTCTCAAGTATTGGACAAGTCCAGTTTCTTGCTTAATGTAAACAACTTGTGATTACTTGGCATCTTTTATCAAGAAAATGATGATCCAGTGGATCTTTTGCTGTATCAAAATCTTGAGATATATTTGATGTTATTGGAGCAGACTCCCCCTCGTAGATGGTGGTCATGTCTTCATCTTGCAATTCAAACAAACCTTCTTCATCTGCATTCAATCTACACAAGCAAATTCTATTAGCCAATCGTGCTACCAAGATAATAGCAGTCGAGAGAAATGAACGAGCTCTTACTTTTCATTTTGGGGCGAAGGAGGGATTTTTGTATTCAAGTCAAAAGTAATGGATTCATCCTGGTTGACATAGTCTTGTTCAACTACACAAATTTCTTGTCCAACCTGTACAAAATAAACTTTTAGTACCAGCATTTACACTAGTAGCTATTGGAATGCTAAAAAGATAAACCGTCATCGCCCCAAGTGACTTGGATATTTCCATTCTTAATACTGGTTATAAAACCAACCCAAGATAGATCTTCCGATGCATCACAAGATGGAATCATGTGTTTCTCTGTTTGGGGTCATCGGAGATTGCAGACGTAGAAACAGAAACCGAAGACAATCGAAAGACCATGTCTCCATGTACATAGTAGTAATCTGGATGACCTTCCAGCTCATAGAGGCTGACAATCTCCTCCATGTAAAATTCGAGAGGATCGCATGCTCTTCATGAACAAATTCGTGGTCACCAGGACTCTCAATTGGCAACATCAATTTTTGAATCGATTCCATGTCTGATGGTTCCATCTTGCCATAGCACGTCAAATTTTTTTACCGGTATTGATAATTGTTGGAGAGCCGAGGAAGTTTTCCATCTTCGAAACAGAAGAAAGGTTTCTGGTGGGCAATGCGTGTATGGGTGCTATGATCCTTAGAAGAAAGGTTTAATGTGGCGAGCGTTGTGTTATTGGGGCAGAACGAATTGGATTCGAACTTAATAAGTGATTTCGTACGATACAAAATTTGAGCGGACCAAACTGCATATATATTTTCGTTTTTTAGAATTTTTGTTTTTTTGGCCGGACTGTGCTGACATTTTCTTCATGCGATACCGATATTTTCTTCATGCAATATTGCTATTTTCTTCATGTGATACTGTGTATTTTTTTCACTTTATTAATATGATATCGGTCCATGTGACTTTTTTTCATTTTGGTCCCCTGATTTTTAGATTTTTGCAAAAAAATTACCGACGTGTATTTTTATTTTTTTTCAATACCGCCATTTTTTATCTGATACATGCTCGTATGTGAATTTTTTTACTTTGATCCTCTCATTTTTAAATTTTTGCAAACATCCATCTCGTATGATTCGAAAAAAATTTGATTTTATACCCAAACCATTTACAATTGGGTCCTCCATTTCTAAATTATCTGAACGTGGAACATCTCCACTAGATATTCTCATTTTGAGAATATGTACTTTTTACTTATTTCCAAAAAATACAATCATTTACCTGTTTGATAAAAAGTTCTCATTATCTTTGAGGTGCAATGTTATCGCCGGAGTAATATTGTGCTAACTGCATCATAATGGTGTTGTGTTATCATTTCACAATGAGATGAAGAAAATTGAGTTCGAGATCGTTGGTCTTACCGGAGGAACATCAGGATACTCGGGAGGAAGGTAAAGATCAAACAGGAAAAGTCCATCTTGATAAGGCGTCAGTAGGGATCAACTCTGGCTTCCCTTAAGAGATCTATTCGATCTTCATAACTTCGCACATAGATCCCATCTAATTGTTGGGTATTTGGGCTCCCAACAATATGGAGAAAGGCCCAAATATATCAAGCCCATTTGATCTCATTTAGAGGGGAGAGAGGTAAGACTTTGGCTGCCGACAGAAATGAGAGTGTGAGAGAGCAAAAACAGAAAAGAGAAAAAGAGAGAGAAAAGAAAGAAAAGGAATTCGCACAGCCTTGTGCATCCGCACGGTTTTCATCACTGTGACTTCGTTCACCGTTGGATCGGGCTAAATTTTGGACAGCAGGTTCGTGACCTCTGGTACTTCAATCTGAACAGTTGGATCAGTGAGAAGTTGTCTGAAGTGGAAGAAATCGACCTCGCACAGCAGCTGCGGAAATCTAGAATTCTGGTATTCTTGGTTCTCGAATTCTTGGTTGTTGCTTTGGTGTTTTGGCCAATTGTTGAGCACGATTTGTGCTATATTTGAGACTCTCTTGTACCCTAATGTTGATCATAGTAGAGCTTGATTGACTGGCTTGTGCCCATGGTTTTTACTTCTCACACCGAGAAGGTTTTCCACGTTAAAATCCTTGTGTCCCTCTGTTTGTGTGATTGGATTAGTTGCTGGATTTATCTTGTTATTGCTCCTCTTAGATTCTTGCAAGTTAGAAAAATTGATTGTCCGCTGCCGATTAGTTTGCTTGAGTTGTTTTTGTAAAGAATTTCCCAACAGAGTGGTATCAGAGCTTCTTGGTTAAGGGGCTGTTTGACTTGCTTGAATGATGGAGGCAAATACAAGTAGAATGATTTGTTTAAATGGAACTAATTATCACTTGTGGAAGGGCAAGATGAAGGATCTGCTATTTGTGAAGGATTTGCATCTTCCTGTCTTTGGTACTGGGAAGCCAGAAGGAAAATCTGATGATGCTTGGAAGTTTCTGAATCAGCAGGTTTGTGGTTTCGTTCGGCAATACGTCAAAGACAATGTCTATAATCACATTGCTAATGAGGAAGATGCCAAAGTCTTGTGGAAGAAGATTGAGACTTTGTATGCTTCTAAATTAGGGAATAATAGATTGTATTTGTTGAATTCCTTGATGAATTTGAGGTACAAAGAGGGAACTTCTATTTCAGATCACTTGAATGATTTTCAAGGGCTCCGAGATCAATTGTCAGAAATGAGCATCAAGTTTGATGATGAAGTGTTAGGGTTGTGGCTACTAAATACTCTACCAGACTCTTGGGAAATATTTCGAGTTTCGATTATAAACTCCTCCAGTAATGGTATTGTTACTTTGGAAAATGTAAAGAGTAGTGTTCTTAATGAGGAAGTGAGAAGGAAGGCACAGGGTTCCTCATCTCACTCTGATATGCTCGTCACTGAAAATAGGGGGAGAAGTCAGAAGAAGGAATCGAAAAGTGGTAGAGATAGGAGTAAAAGTCGGTCCAGGTACAAGAATGTGGAGTGTCATTATTGTCATAAAATGGGACACATGCAGAAGAACTGTTTTCAATGGAAAAGGGAGAACAAAGACAAGAAGGGTAAGCAGAAAGGGAAGGATCATAGTGATAACAACCGTGTTGCTACTGCTACTAGTGATGATCTTGTCATTCTCAGCGATATTGATTCAATTAATCTTGTATCAGATGAGAGCATGTGGATAGTTGACAGTGGTGCTATACTGCATGTTACACCCAGGAATGAGTTCTTCACATCTTACACTTCTGGTGATTTTGGAGTGTTGAAGATGGGCAATGAGGGGGTGTCTAAGGTAGTTGGTATTGGTGATGTTTGTTTGCAGACCAATATGGGAGTGCAGTTACTGCTTAGAGGAGTTAAACATGCTTCAGATGTTCGCTTTAATTTGATTTCTGTGCAGGTACTTGATGATGAGGGCTATCTTAATAGCTTTGGTAATAAAAAATGGAAACTCACCAGAGGTAACATGGTTATGGCCAGAGGGGAGAAAATTAATAAGTTGTATTGGACTAAAGCATCTATTGCTAAAGATAGTGTGAATGCCATAGATTTGGAGGCTTCTTTGTGACACTGCAGACTTAATCATATCAGTAAAAAGGGGCTGAATTATTTAGCTAAAAAGGATATGCTTCCGGGATTGAAGACTGTAGAGTTAGAGAACTGTTCTCATTACATTACTGGTAAGCAGACCAGAGTATTCTTTAAGAAGCATCATCCCTCGCGGAAGTCAGAGTTGCTTGAATTGGTGTATTCTGATATTTGTGGCTCATTGAAGGTAAAGTCATTTAGTGGTGTACTTTACTTTGTTACATTTATTGATGATTATTCCAGGAAACTTTGGGTGTATGTTTTGAAGACAAAGGACCAGGTCCTGGAGAAATTCAAAGAATTCCATGTCTTGATTGAGAGACAGTCAGGCAAGAAGCTAAAATGCATTCATACTGACAATGGTGGTGAGTATTGCAGTCCATTTGATGTTTATTGCAAGCAGCATGGTATTAGGCATGAAAAGACTCCTCCTAAAACTCCTCAGTTGAATGGTTTAGCAGAGAGGATGAACAGGACATTGATTGAAAGAGTTAGGTGTATGCTTTCTGAAGCAAAGTTACCTAAGCATTTCTGGGGTGAGGCATTATACGCAGCAGTGCATGTTATTAATTTGAGTCCTGCAGTTTCCTTGAATACAGAGGTGCCAGATAAGGTTTGGTTTGGCAAGGATGTCAAGTATGATCATTTGTGAGTCTTTGGTTGCAAGGCATATGTTCATGTTCCAAAAGATGAGAGATCAAAGTTGGATGTGAAGACTAGGCAGTGCATCTTTATTGGTTATGGTCAAGATGAATTTAGCTACAAACTGTATGATCCTGTTGAGAACAAGGTAGTTAGAAGCCGTGATGTGAAGTTCATAGAAGACCAAACCATTAAAGATATTGACAAGATGGAGAAGACTTCACATGAGGAAGATAGTAGTTTGTCTGATGTTGATCCAATTCGGATGCGTGTACATGATATGGATAATGCTGAGAATAATGTTCAAAATGATGAGCAACATGGTGATGTTGGTGACCAGCAGCTTGGAGATGATTTTGATGTTCCTCTTGATGATGCTGAAGAGGAGCATGAGATGTCATAAGATGATGATATTAATGATGCTCCTGAACCTTAAGTCCAACTTTGGAGGTCTGACAGACAGAGGACACCATCTACAAGGTATCCTTCTGATGATTATGTTACCTTGACAGATGAAGGAGAACCTGAATGTTTCAATGAGGCCATGGAGAGTGAAGAAAAAAAGAAGTGGTTGGATGCAATGTAAGATAAAATGAAGTCTTTGCATGATAATCACACTTTTGACTTAGTGAAATTGCCAAAAGGCAAGAAGACCTTGGAAAACAGGTGGATTTACAGGGTAAAACATGAAAACAATTCTACGTCTCCAAGGTATAAAGCCAGATTGGTGGTGAAAGGCTTCAGACAAAGAAAGGGAGTTGATTTCAATGAGATTTTTTCTCCTATGGTGAAGATGTCATCCATTAGAACTGTGTTGAGCTTGGCTGCTACTCTTGATTTAGAGGTAGAGCAAATGGATGTTAAAACTATTTTCCTTCATGGTGATTTGGAAGAAGAGATTTACATGAAGCAACCTGATGAGTTTCTTATTCAAGGCAAGGAAGAATATATGTGTAGGCTGAGAAAGAGTCTATATAGTTTGAAGCAGGCTCCGCGTCAGTGGTACAAGAAGTTTGAGTCTGTTATGTGTGAGCAAGGCTACAAGAAGACTACTTCTGATCACTGTGTCTTTATTAAAAAATTTGATGCTGATGATTTCATTATCTTGTTACTGTATGTTGATGACATGCTTATTGTTGGGAAAAATATTTCCATGATTAACAGGTTGAAGAAATAATTGGGTGAGTCATTTGCCATGACAGATATGGGAGCTGCTAAGCAAATTCTTGGTATAAAAATTGTGCATGATAGACGAGAGAAAAAACTTTGGCTGTCACAGGAATACTATGTCAAAAGAATCCTGCAGAGGTTTCAAATGGAAAATGCTAAGGTGGTAAAAACTCCTCTTACTACTCATTTTAAATTGAGTGCTAAATAGAGTCCGTCTAATAAAGCTGAAAAATCAGATATGCAACGGGTTCCTTATGCATCTGCTATGGGTAGTTTGATGTATGCAATGGTATGTACAAGACCAGATATTGCACATGCTGTTGGTACAGTCAGTAAATTTTTGTCAAATCCAGGTAAAGATCATTGGAATGCCGTGAAATAGATTTTGAAGTATCTTCATGGTACTACTGGTTTAAAGCTTTGTTTTGGAGGTGATAAGCCTACTCTTATGGGCTATACAGATTCTGATATGGCTGGAGACATTGATTTCAGAAAGTCCACTTCAGGCTACTTGATTAAGTTTGCAGGGAGAGCTGTGGCATGGCAATCAAGATTGTAGAGGTGCATTGCTTTGTCCACTACGGAAGCAGAGTTCATTGCCATTACTGAAGCATACAAGGAATTACTTTGGTTGAAGAAATTCTTGCAGGAGCTTGGTTTTGTCCAGAACAAATACTTGCTGTTTTGTGATAGTCAAAGTGCAATTCATCTTGGTAAGAATTCAACCTTTCATTCCAGGTCCAAACATATTGATGTAAGGTATCATTGGATACGTGATGTTTTGGACGCTAGCCTATTGGAATTGGTCAAAGTTCATACAGATGATAATGGTGCTGATATGGTGACTAAGGCATTACAGAGAAGCAAGTTTGAGACTTGTTGTGAGATTGTCGGTTTGGCGATCATCTCCACATAGTTGTGAGGGGGAGATTTGTTGGGTATTTGGGCTCCCAATAATGTGGAGAACGACCCAAATATATCAAGCCCATTTGATCTCATTTAGAGGGGAGAGAGGTAAGACTTTGGCTGCCGACAGAAATGAGAGTGTGAGAGAGCAAAAACAGAAAAGAGAAAAAGAGAGAGAAAAGAAAGAAAAGGAATTCGCACAGCCTTGTGCATCCGCACCGGTTTTCATCACTGCGACTTCGTTCATCGTTGGATCAGGCTGAAATTTAGACAGCAGGTTCGTGACCTCTGGTACTTCAATCTGGATGGTTGGATCGATGAGAGGTTGTTTGAAGTGGAAGAAATCGACCTCGCACAGCAGCTGCAGAAATCTGGAATTCTGGTATTCTTGATTCTCGAATTCTTGGTTGTTGCTTTGGTATTTTGGCCAATTTTTGAGCACGATTTGTGCTATATTTGAGACTCTCTTGTACCCTGATGTTGATCATAGTGGAGCTTGATTGACTGGCTTGTGCCCGTGGTTTTTACTTCTCACACCGAGAAGGTTTTCCACGTTAAAATTCTTGTGTCCCTCTGTTTGTGTGATTGAATTAGTTGCTGGATTTATCTTGTTATTGCTCCTTTTAGATTCTTGCAAGTTGGGGAAATTGATTGTCCGCTGCCGATTAGTTTGCTTGAGTTGTTATTGTGAAGAATTTCCCAACACTAATCATTGGTGGGTTTCCAACATTAGAACATAATGATACAATAATATGTTGAAGTTTATTGTAATAAAACTCAAAGGACCACTTTACCAGGGAGGTTGTATTGAAGTATATATGCTCCATTTTTGGTGCACTTTCTTCAGCCATTTTCTTCCATAGTTTATCTACATGCATCATGTAAAACATGATTAGAGAATATCGAGCAGTCCAGATTCTTGATTTATGTAAACAAATTGTGATTACGTGGCAATTTTGTCAAGAAAATGATGATCCAATGGATCTTTAGCTGTATCAAAACCTTTGAGATACATATGATGTTATTGGAGCAGACTCCTCCTCTGTTCTAAGGTCATTGGATACTACTGCAGATGTAGAAACAGAAACCGGAGCCAATCGAAAGACCATGTCTCCATATGCGTAGTAGTGATCTGGATGGTAACCAGCTCACAGACGATGACAATTTTTCTTTCATGTCAAACACGGGCTTCGACCATGTCACACAAGCTGTTTGTTCTTTCCTATTAACACACTCGATAACTCCACAATGTCGTCGAGTTTTCGAAGTATCATCATGTGATATGTATCTTCAACATACTCTCGAGGAAAATAGTAGTGGTCAACATGAACGACGTGTCCCATGGTTCCATCTTGCCACAGCACGTCAACTTTTCTCCGGGTGTTGATAATCACGTATGCTTTTTCAAAATTCTCCTCATGAACTGTCTCTTTTGCTACGTCATTCCCGAATTTCCCATTCCAGAACGCCCAGTCAATACCAAGTTGCCCTGTCGGGTCACAAGTCGAAGCCACGTAATTCCCGTTCCAGAACGCCCGATCAAGGAGGAATAGGTAATTTGGTAGGGAGTTTTTGAAAAATTATAATATTGGTATTTGGTAAATTTTGGTATTGTACCATAATTTACCAAATATCACAGTACTAAATTGATTTTTACCCCAGTATAAATAAAAGACTGAAAGAAAAATTATGCCCACATCCTTTTTTTAGAATACCCACGTCCCTCACTCTCTTCGTAACATAAATGAAGTAATCACACAAATAATAAAACAAGGGGGAGGTCTTCTCGAACAATCTTACGATTGTGATATTGTCTCAAACACAAAATTATATGTTTTCCAAAATTATGGTCAAATATGATAAATATCAAATTTACCAACATTTAATTTTATAAGAATCAAATTTAACAAGCCTAATTTGAGATTAGGAATAAAAAATATTTTAATAATTCGATATTTGATAAATTCGATATTTAATATATGGGATAGATAAATACCGATGATCACCCTCAGTTTAGTGCCATCCTTGCTCGTTTGATTTGACTTGGTCTCCAAGACTATTCCGACTCTTGACTCTAATCCCGTGGGCCTGTCTTAAATATTACGTGTCGCCGTTGGGTTGGGCCTTTCAGAAGAAGCCCAAATAGAAACCCGATCAGATCTCCAAGATCCCGATCCAGAACAATATTAAAACTTAAAAAGAAAAAAAAAAAGGGTAATAAGCTAAATTCCAGGAAGAAAGAAGAAGAAGAAGAAACGATGATCGTATGCGTGGCCGTGGTTGGGCATCAGGTAAGTAACCCATTTTCTTCTTAACTGGGTTTTCCCGATTAAGAAATTAACAATTAAACGTTTCATCTTTTTTTTTTATTGTTGGGTCGATTGGGGAATTTGGTTTATTTCTTACCATAGTCTTCCTGGGGTTTTGGCTAATGTTCTTTGGTTACTAGAACAATCCGCTATACATTCAAAGCTTCACAGAAGCGGAAGACGATGCCTTGAAGCTCCACCACGTTGTTCACTGTTCTCTCGATGTTGTTGATGAGCGAGGTACTCGTCTTTCTTGTTTTTGAACTCCCCATTTTAATGCCATTTATGTTTTCGAGTCGATTTCTTTTGGTCGGATCCACGTTTGCTATGATCGGATTAACAATGCTTTGAACTCTAAATGATTGGATGACTCTGCTTGTGTTGGGGGCTAGCTACTTGAGGGAGAATCTGAAGTATGAGGTTTTTGTTCACTTGTTCTCCCGTTTTCTGATATGTTTCATTACATGGGTCGGTTGGATATCAGTGCAAATTGTGAAAGATTTGAACTTTCGAAGATGGCATGTCTCTACTTGTGTCAGTAGCTAAGTAGTTGAGGGAGAATGTTAGTTTAGCTCCTCCTGCGACGTTGTTGCTCTCCATTATTGAGTGAGTCAATGATCTTCTCTGGTGCCTCTCATTGTGGATTGCCTGCAGTGAATAACCCCAAAAAGTCGGGGCCAATGCTGAATGAGACGTTTCTTGGGTTGCTCTATCCCACCGAGAATTACAAAGTGTAAGCAGCTTTCTCTTCCTTATTCTCGGTCAGTTTTCCCTTTTTTGCACTACCCATTTCACACCAGGCAATGTGGCCTCTCCAGTTACGGCTACTTGACTAACACGAAGGTGAAGTTCATCTTGGTCACCACTGATCTGGACGTGAGAGATACAGATGTGCGGAATGTAAGTCGCTGCCTCTTGTGTGCTCACTCCATGTCTAACCAGTTGCCAAGTTCATGCTGTTTTTATCTTAGTAGTGTATGTTGTCTGCCTTGTCCATCGCAAGCTTTGGCTTAAATCTTCCAAGTAACTAATTATTGTTGATGCTAACTATTGTTGCTTGTCCAAGTAGTACATAGAACATTGCTAGAACATGACTGATGCTAGATGCAAAAGCTGACCTGTATTAAGGGTCTGTACAGTTTGCCATGACAAATTCATTGACAACAGCCAGTATATTTTGTCGTCATTTCAAGCATTGTCAGTAGACTCAGCACCATGTTAACACATCATTGAATTTGTATGTTTGACAATATGAAAGTAACCAGTGTTAGGATTAAGTCCGTTTACCACTGTCCTTGCATTGAGATTAGCTTAGTTATACTATATCCCCTGCAACCTTTTCACACTGTGCCATGAGCTGTTCATGAAATTGTGTGCTCTTTCTTGCTTTTATGTAATGGTTCATAAAACTTGTTGGCATTCTTCTGGGTTCCTTTTAACCATTTAGTGGTTTTGCTGCAGTTCTTCCGACGGTTTCACGCAGCCTACGTGGATGCTGTCTCAAACCCATTCCATTTCCCGGGTAAAAAGATCACATCCAGAACTTTCACCGATAGGGTCAGCACAATAGTCAAGTCATTTGGTTTGAGTTCAGTTAGCTGAAACTGCAGATGTAAATGTAAACAATTTCGAGACTTCTTTGGGTGAAACTGGCTACCGAAGTTCCATTTGGTCATGGATGATAATTTGTTGCCTCTTAAGTGAGCTGAAGTTACAGAATATGGTGATTTTCACCTATCTGATTACAGAATTTTAGCAAGTGTAAGTATTGTGAAGCTCTTTACATCGCAGTATAGTTCTTTGGTGTTGGATCAATCTCCACTCTCTTATCAGACGCTCTTTCATATGAAAAAAAAAATCCAAGTTTTCATCGGAGGAACAATTCAAACTCACCGGTGATATTCACTTGAAAGAGAAAATTAAGAAGCTTACTTCACCGTCATCATTCATCCACTTAGAATCCGAAGAATAAATCCATTTCTGAGCTCGTGCTTTTAAGTATGATTCTAAAGGCGGGAACTCGATACCCCACCAAAGTTTTCTGGGCTAATGATTAGCAACCCAAGCACCAAACTTACATGATTGTAAGCTTAAATAAAATCAGAAAAGGAAGATGAAATGGAGCAACGACAGAAAGCAATCCATTGTCTTAATTTGAGGTTGCTCCATAATGGAAGGTATTCTAGTTCGAACTTAAGTAACTGATGACTGAAGCACAAAAAAGCAATCCCTTCCTAAGGGAGGTCGTTGGATGGAAGCCAACCAGGGAAGTAACCCAGGTGAACATAAGACCTTTTACGCAAACTTGTTAAAAGTCATCGTCGTCCTCCTCAGCTATATGCTTTGCTAGCTCTTGCTCCTGTTGTTGTCTCTCCCTCCTCTTCTCTGCACTTTCTTTCTCCTTGTGGGAATTTGGAGGAAACCTGAGAGCACGCACTGCCTCGTTATGCATGTTGAGACAGAAAGCTATCCTCGAGTTAAAAGCAAGCTGGGGCTCATTGGTTGAGTAGATATCGCCAGTTTCCTTAGACACCATCCAGCCATTTGCATGATCCAAGGTAGCATCAATGGCACCGTCTCGAATTGCCTTGGATACAATACTCTCCGCATCAGCGATAGGATTTGGCGAGTCCAATCTCAACTTCTTGGCTACATCAGCTAATGAGATGCGAGAGTAGGAGATGCTGATATTGCGAAGTCCAGTCCTGATGACATTGTGGCGGAGTCTGACGATAAGATTATGGGTCCTATCAGCACTGAAAGCAGCTGCAAACTTCTCAGCAACTGATCTAAAAAGCTCCAAATCCCCAATCCGGACAGCCTGTCAGCAAATAAGATATGAGTTAAGCTGTGAAAACTGGCAAGAGAACTTCAGGTAACAGTGTCAACAATCAACAACGAACAACAGTCTCCATACAGATGTAAGAAGGAAAATGTACTACATACTGTGATAGTTGGACCTCAGTAAATCAATAACACATCACCATTGACCGTGATCATATCATGGACAGCCACAAAACAATCATAAGCATAAAGACAAAATTGTCTTGTCTAGACAGTTTGGCTCTAAATAATCGAATAACTCAAAGGTTAGAACTTACATTTGTCAATTCGAAGTATGGCCTCAAAGCTTTTTCCATCCCTTTCTGCATGAAGACAGTCCTTTCAGGGATCTCCCCAAGAAGTAACCGGACAATAACTGCCCATTTGGTGCACTGAACTCGAAAACCAAGGGCTGCCACAGGTGCTTTCCTCGCAGCTTGAAGAAGAGATTCCTTTGCATCTGTATACTCCAGCTGAATTGTCCTTATCTTTCCCAGAAAGTAAAGGTAGCGACAGAACTGCATGGACGAAACATAAGGAGTGAAGGTGACTATCATTAGCAACAAATCAGCAAGCTTCAAATATTGACACATCATAAGAAGGGATCACTACCTGCTGATTTGAGTGAGCTTCAAATCTTGGAGCCTTAGACCTCAGCTTCTCTGCCTGATCATATAGATTGTAGTGAAGGTAGTTGCGGAGTAACAAGTTCAGTAGTGTCTCCTGCAAAACAGAATCACCCAGCAATAAGCCTCCCAATCAATTTGAAGTATTAACTAAAATACCATAATTGATATGTAATCGAATGCTAAGCCTTGTTAAATATGAGAAGTTTTACCTGGCCCAGTTCATCGTGGCGCAATGTTGCGATCCGATGGAGAGCAAGGAGGTTACTGTCAGAATGACAAAAAAATGCGCTTCAGGAAACAATCCAAGATAAGACTAAAATGCATCAGAATCTAAAGAAATGCCAAGTATTCTACAACATGGAAATGATCAAATATAGACCTGAGAAGCTTACACCTATATGTCTATCATTTTAAATGTAATCAAATCCAATCAGATATCCACACAAACCTTCTGATTTCAGCAAGATCCCCAGTGAGCTCGTAGCTAAGGGAGTAATAGAAGTAAAGCCTAGATGCAAGAACATCGACAGTCCTCCTGTTCATATTCTTCAACCTGGCAATGCTGGCCGAAGAACAAGCCTTGGCCTGAAAGACAATAAAAACTTCAGAGAAACCAACACGGATGAATCATATTAACAAAGCACGCAACATCACAAATGCTCGGATCTCACCTCACTGTACTTCTTCTGATCAATGAGGAGTATCAGCACCAACAAGTAGCAGTACATCTCTACCTCGGGCAAGGGGTGCTTCCCGGCGGGTTGGATCACAACTGCGCCGGAATCAACCTCCATCTCTTGCTCATCCTCCTTGAGAAAAAGAAATCAGTGAACTCACTTACACGGACTTCCAAACAGATTTCCCACAAAGCCGCTTCGGATAGAGCCAGAAGCCGTCGAGCTTCTTGTAATACAACAGTCTTTGGGCTAAACTAAAATAAACTAACTATCTCGTGTCCTAAAGGAAAGGTTCAACTAATTGAGCTAAACAGAACTAAACTCAACTACCTTGGGGAGGAAAGAGGAGAGGCGAGTGTGAGTGTCGGATCCGGGGGAGAGAGCAAAGTCAAGGAAGGAGGCAACGACCGAGCTCTTCAGTTTCCGGCGGATGGTCATCGTCAGGCGGACCGCCCGCAGGATCCGGCGGACCTCCCTGGCATAGGCTCCCGTCTCGACCAGCGAAGCGATCTCCTTCAAATCTGAAAAACCACACGCAACAACAACAACGCCTAACATCAGAAATCCGAAGAATAAGAAATGAAATACATATAGAGAGAGAGAGAGAGAGAGAGATGAGCGGTTACGGTGGAGGGTGGAGGGGGCGAGCGGTGCGGCTTCGACTGCGACTGGGACTACGGCGGAATCGGATGCCTGGACGGGCTCCTTCTCCTTCATCTCCACGTCTTGCGTCATCTTCTCTCCTCTTGTTGCTTGCTTGCTCGTGTTTATGATTTTAGGGCTTGGAGAAGGAAGAGTGAGATTTGGGGTTTTTTGATCTCTTTTTCTTGTTTCTTCGGCGACACGATAGAAGTGGGTGAAGGGGGAAGCTTGCCTCTGCCTGGATGACCGAGTGACGGAGGCGGAGATCTGTCGTCTGGCGGAGGGTAACTAATCTATCTACGACACCTTTGGAATCAATTTTCATGAGATATTTTTTGAAAAGCATTTCAGATTCAACTTTCAAATAAAGTCCGTTTTGGGAGAGTTTAGTTGTACAACAATATCGAGTTTGAATAATTCCAAAATTGGAAGAAAAAAAAAACACACAATATACAACAAAACTTTGAATATATCATCATGTATCTACCAAGTTTTAGGAATCTGAATATCTTTCAGACTAGTATAACTTTATTTATGTATATATTAAAAAAAAAAAAATTCCCGTTGCAATCCGTTTAATTTTCATTATAATCGAAATTTTATTAAAACTTTACTTATTAGAAGAAAAAATTGCCCGGTCTTGATATTCTAAATAGCAAATTCATTGTATAAAACACTGCCGCCCACCCAAATCTTGTGAATTATATCCAAATAAGGATCACAAATCAAATAAATTCAAGTTGAAGCTGCTTGGAACCAAATCGTTCACTTCGTTAAACGGATAAAATAGACTTTGAGTACAAGCTACCGTTTATAATGCTAGACAGAAACATGATTTCTTAACATAATGGAACAATTTGCACACATATATTGATTGCACTCTTTAACGGCTCTCGGGGAACTTCTCCTCGTATGCCACTGGGACCTGCACACGGAAACGATTGTATCAATCTTACAAGTCGTGTTGACGACAAGTGATAATGCTGTCGCAGGGACTAAGATTACCATATATGTTGCTGTGATCATCTTCCCAGCAAACCATCTTCCGTGCAATGCGCGCTGTGCGCCCATTGCAGAATTTGTGGTCTCAAACCGTAAATACACAAAGCCAGCGCTATTCCTGTCAAAGAAATAACGATTGGGGCGTAGAATGGGGCGTCATGCTTCCCAAACGATCTCGTAGAGAATGAAGATACTTCACTGCAACACATGACAGTTGTGAAAACTTACTTGTCGACGTGGATATGCTTCAAATTGCCATACTTTGAACATTCTTCTTGGACGTCTTCTTTGATATCCAATTCAAAATCAGGTTCAGTCTGCAAGGAGATGTTGAAAAGCAGATGAACAACTTAAAACACTGAAAGAGAATTGAACAAAAGCTAGACAACCAACCTCTAGTTTTGGATCAAACATATTCTTCAACAATAAGCATTCACTTGGGACTCCAACGGTATCCAGAGATGACACTGCAGCTGAAGCCGGAAATCCAGGTAGCATCGGAAAAGCACTTTGAACAAGGGGAAGACCTCCCGGTACTAAAGGCTGAGTTCCTAGAAATGGTGCTGTTGGCATAGCGACACCACTCCCAACACCAGGAACTGTTGGCGAACCAGCACTGCTCGGGAGTAGAATCAGCAGATGGATCAGCCAGATGTTTTGGACCATGTGTCTATCACTCAAAGGAAAATGCTTTTAAGAGGCAAACCTTGCAGTAGAGTCAGAGCGGGCTAATCTCTGAATGAGAAGTGCTCGAGTACTTGCATTCAATGACTGAAGAAATATGATCAACAGTTAAAATATAAATCATCATTACAACACACCAGTAAAAAAGGAGGAAAGAAACTCTAACCAAGCCACCATCATCATCATCAAGATCAGTTGGATTCATAAAAGCTTCTTGAACTCCAGTAGGGTCGGTGACAGTTGACACCTAAAGGGAAAAGAAGACAATGGTAATCACTCAAAGATAAATGATTTCCGTACTACTCAAAGATAGATGGTTTATGGTCTGTTGCTCATTCGAACCTTAATTGTTCGCCCAGCAAGCTCAAGTTGTCCATTCAAACTTAATGCATTTCTGGCATCTTCAAGGCGTGCAAACTGACAAAAAGCAAGCAAAATGAACACCAAATTCTTAAAAATACATGAAACACAAAGCTTTCTCCTATAGACAACTGCGGCTCAAATTAGGTCAACTATACATCCATACTGATTTCTATTTTGCAAGCATATCACACTTCTGTGACCAAATATTACAACATGATTAAAGGTCTTAGCTCCGAAAGTCTCTTTTCCATCATCAAAGAGCTACCATATGCAGCTCTCAATCAATCTCTTAAATCTGCATTATTTTTACAATTCAACTCTAACATTGATTAGTCTCCACAGAAACAACAGTCCAGACACCTTTCATTTTTTTGCGGACATGTAACTTCTCGTGGAACTGACCTAGATATATTAATTCTTTTTATCCTTAAATAAGAATTCTTAATGGGAGCTTCTTGTAAGTGACAAATTGCACTCGTTTCTGAACTAAGTAGTGCACAATTTATTGTGGAAAGGAAGTAGTGCACCATTTAACTCACCTGAACAAAACCAAAACCCTTGCAATTCCCAATTTCATCAAGAGGCAACTGAACCAGCTCCACCTGACCAAATGCTTCGAAAACCTGGGAAGACAACATAGAGCCAAAGGAGGATTTAACCATGGAGGATCTGTGAGAAATCCATAAATCATGCATATAGCTCGCAAGTAAAATACCACCTTGGCCATCAGCATAGATCAAAGTAAAATAAAAGAAAATCCGCACTAAGACATCAAAGCATTTACCTGCCGAAGCTGATCTTCTGTTATGTTAACATGCAAGTTGCCAACATACATTCTCCTGGCACCTCCAGAATAGGGACCTCCAGCACCTGAAACTGCAGCTGCCGCGGACGTTGATTGAACCAGATTCTTTTCAGCCTCAGAAGGTTTCACCATAACTGGTGCACCAAGGAGCGGCTGTCCAGATAGAGCTATGGCCATAGGAACAGACATCACATCATAGAACTCAATGTACCTAAACGCAGAAAAATGCAAAGATGAGAAAAAGCAAATCATAGCCACATAGAATGACTTTTTGCGGGCCTAAATAGTACATAAATAGAAAGATTTGTAGCTAAAAATAAGCAAGGACTTAATCAAAAGCGCCAACGTGGGAGCACCCATTAACTGATAAAGGAGGATATGAAAAAGGCCGTATGTCTATACAGTAGAAAATAGTTTTGTGATTTGTATTTTGTAGAAGCAGAAAAGAAGCATGTAACAGTACCACAAAAGCAGAGAGCAAAAGCCATGATTGATTCATAAGTTTGACATTACCCAACACCCTTTGAGCGTCTTGAATTCCGATCCATGATAAGGCGAACATCTCGTACCTGAAATGAAGCCAAGGGTATTAGAAAGGCATAATCATAGAAGAACAACACATATAGAAAGTAAACAAGTGAAAAATGCTAACACGTAATGATACCAAATCTACATAACAGTAAAGCACGTTAAGCAACCTATCCCAAAAAGGAAAGGGCCCAAATACTAAAACCAGGCAGCAAAGCAACACTAACCTTGCCAGCGCGTGAAAAAAATTCATAGACATCTCTTTCATCTGCCTTCAAACTTAACTGTTCACAGCAAACAAAAATTTCAAAAGTGGGAACTCGCCAATGCAAAAAAAAAGTTTCAGCAAAAGGGCCAAGAAGTGCTCTCAAGAGTATCATCACTAACCTGGTATGCAAACACTGTCCTCTGATCTCGTTCAGGATCAGCTTCAGGCTCCGTCCCATCTTCTCTTTTCTTCCTGCAAGAGATCAGAAATACACTAGTTATCCTAGTCCAGCTAGTAACGAATTCAACTTCTAAACTCCAGAGGAAAAGTGAGCCAGTGGAAAACCAAATAGCTCCGCGTTACAGTTTCCACTCTCGTATGACCATGCAACATATTTTTCTTCCCTATCTAACAGCAAGCAACTAGAATAGAAACAAATAAAGACGGTTCCAAAATGGTATGAGAGATTGCCATCCTATGTGTAAAAACGCCGAACCCATGTAGCATAGTCCTGCAGGGAACCATCAGGGTAAATTGAGTAAACAATATGTGATACAGAACCAAACAACTTTTGTAGTAACCTCCAGAAAAATAAACTTTGTCTGATAATGGAATATTATCAAGTAGGCATGGACAAGTTTTTTACACGGTTAAGTAATGGATTTAAACATGTACCTTCTACAAAAAATACTGTTAAAGGGATACAGCATCATCAAGTTGTATCGATGGCAATACCAAAGGACCTATATGAATTAATTTAAAACCAGTTAAGAACTGACATTACAGGGAACAAGGATATCCAGAAGGAAAAGAACAAGGGACCACCAACAATTACAAAAGAAAGAAGATCTATCAAGCTGGCTAAGCGTGTCATTCTGCCCAGAAACTGAAATACACAATGGACTAACGAATTAAAGACAGCATATTGAGCTCCATGCCAAACTTTGACCAAAGCAAAGAAGGAAGCAGAACCAGGGCAATCTACCCCCTGGAAAATATTAAAAAGATATAGCCCATCTACAACATAGACGATATTATATGAAACGGACTTCTCAGCAGAACAAATCCCAAGATGAGGTTAGGAACTCTTGTAACCCAGTGACCAGTGATATCCCAACAAGCATTAGAGTGATGAAGTGCTCTCTCAAGAAAAGCCCTTCAACCCACAAACCAGCATTTCTGAAACTGAATAAATATGATTACACAACTGCATCTAGAAGTGAACATCAATGACGATTATATGATTTGCCCATCACCACCCAAGTCATAAACTAATCAAAAACCTCAGTCTAGCGAGAAATATCTTAAAACCAATGCGCTGAAGCCTGAGAATCTTAGCCAAGTCCAAATTCCAGGAGACAGTTTGAAGATTGCTCTAGCACATCTAAGATTCCTGGAACCTAACTTCCAATCTTCGAAATTGTCAAGAGGATAGAGCAAGCTACTAAAGAAAATATAACCGTACTGCAATATATAGCAAGTAGTCACATATTCTGGTCAATAATAACATAGAAACGCAAAAAACATGGTCAAAAAGGGTAACACAATTTGATTATTTCCTTCTACGAACTCTGGCAGATCTCTACGAAGCAGGAGAGTCAAGGAATTAATAAGTTCCATCTATCATTCAAGCAGATGCCAATAGAATAAAAAAGGATAGCAAAAAGAAGGCAAATGCCTAGGCCAAAACCAGGTAATTGGTGCACAGCAGGTCAATAGAAACCACATCCATCATGAACAAAAAATGGGAAGTAAAAGAGTTTACCGGTTCTCTCTAGGACCTCTTCCCCTAAATTCCCGTTCCCCGACCCGGTCCCTCTCTCCCTCCCTCTCATCTCGCTCACTCCGTGGACGATCTGATCGACTGCTACTTCGACGTGAGCGCTCTTTCTCCTTTTCCCTTTCGCTGTCACGGTCCCTTTTTTCCGGGAGATGTTCACGCTCCCGACGTTCCCTGTCCTTGTCTCTATCTTTTCCATTTCTCTCTCCGCGGTCCACGTCTCTGTCCTTAACCCCACGCTCTTGGCTACGCCCTTCACGGTCCCTCTCACCATCCTTAGAGCGGGAGCGATGATGCGACGACTTCCCTTCTCTGCGCCGTTCCTGGTCTCGAGACTCATCCCCAGATCTCGAGCGTTTTGACCGACGATCCCCATCCTTTCCACCGTCTTTCTCATCACTCCTGTGCTTGGAGCGTCGATCACGATCCTTGTCACCAGACTTCACAACACCGTCGCCACCATTAGCACTATCCCTCGCGTTCTCCGGCTCAGGATTCTCAACCGTCCGCTCCAAGTAATCATACTCGTCAAAGTCCATCCTATATTGACAATTATCAAGCAAAAGAACCAATGAAAAAGAGAAAATCCACTCCACGGAATGAATAAACTATAACAAACCGCTCGGAACCAGTTATTCCACTAAACAACTAACAATAAGAGTCCAGCTCGTTCTTTATTAGCAACACGATTATACACATTGCGAAATCAGTAAATAGAATCCAATAAACAAGCTCGGACCTAACAGATAACCGTTCTCCTAAATCCAAGAGAGCTAAGACCTACGCTAGCTAGCGCGGTTTAGGGTTTTAGCTTTGAAAACGGAGAGGCAGGGAGAGAGAGAGAGAGAGAGAGAGAGAGAGAGAGAGATTACGGGGTAAACTGAAGCGGCGGTTACAGTTGGCGCCGGGGGGTTGTGCTTAATTAGCTTAGGGCAGGAGGAAGAAGAGCAACGGAGACCGTCGCCCATCTTTCCGGTGTGTGTATTTATCTGTGGCGTCTCTGTGGGGGTGGGCTTGTTCGTTTCGGGTGGAGGCCCATCCTAATACGGGTCGGGTTTTCAATCTGCTTGCTTGATTTTCCACCATTTTCTTTTTGGTTGTTGGGCCTCCGATGGGCTTTTGGTCTAACCACTTCTGGCTGAGGGGAATAACTGCCGATTATATTGACTTCATTTTGTTTGATATTTCTGCAAGTTTATATCTTGATCAAAATGCAGTTGGGCTGGACGGTTCAGTAGCTTGGTTGACCCTGAATTTACCACTTCAACCAGAAACTGGAAAAAAAAAATTAAAAAAAAATACCAAAGACGAAATTAAGACCAGTCAACCAATAAATCTCTGATCCAATTTAAATCCGAAAGACGGAAAAATATGTACATACACGCACAGCCAACGGTCAAAAAGGAAAGAAACGATAGTAATTCCAAATAAAAAAAAATAGAATAGCCTCAATTTTTGCTCTCAAGACATGAAAAATCCTCCCAACTGTTGTGTTTTTATATCGACGAACATCGTAAATAACAAACCTAGCAACTTTTTCTAGTGTGACAACACCCTAAAATAATTAAATATCGAGGGCCAGAAAATTGGTTGTATTATTTTCATCCCTAAGACTAAACTGGACGACCTATGAGCTTATCCATCACAACAGCCAAATGAGGCCGCAATTACATGGTGCCAATATTGAGTTCATCAGCCAAAAATGTTGGTTGCCAACCACAACAACCATAACATTAGCCATCGAGATTTCAACCCGACTTGGGGCCATTGCTCTGATTGAATCTCGGACCGTCTCTACCAAATCTGCCAAATGCACCCTGCTCGCCGTGATCAGGACCCGGCCTCCGGCCATCCGGATTCGAACTTGGCACGTTCGGTCTTCTGGCGTATCGGTTACTCTCAGCCACTACTCCTTGCCCTCCAGGAATGTTTCCACTTGAAGGGCTAAAACTTGGCACATTCGGTTTTCTAGCATATCGGTTACTTTCAGCTGCTACACCTTGCCCTCCAGGAATGCCTGCACTTGGAGGGCTGACTACTCCGTAAACAGGGCCTGGACTACTCGAGCCCTGCGGAGGAAATGGAGGAGGAAGAGGATTTGGCTTGAACGTTCTATTAGGAGGAGGAGGATGTACTCTGGCTTCCGAAGGAGGTTGGGGTGCATATCTGTTGGGAGGAGGCGGATTGAAACCTCCAGAAGTGGATGAATCCATCGCGTGATTCCTATTTGACGGATATCGTTCTCTTTGAATAGGGAATTGTGGTTGTGGGCCCAGATAATCTTCGTTAACTCTTGAGAACTGATTCCTTGATTCAATTCTATATCTGTTGTCAGCTGCATGGGGATGTTCTGGTTGAATTGGTCGAGATTGCTGCCCTCTCCAATCATCCTCCAAACTTCCCACTTGTCGGTCATCTCCATTGGAGGATGTCCCATCTTCGGGAGTGTCCTCTTCAACATCTTTCGACTTTTTGGCACCACTTTTTTTGGATGGGCCAAACTTCATGTGCCTAACAATGATATGAGCTTGTCCATTCTTCACAACTGGTTCGGACTCAACAATAGCTTCATCTTCAATCTACACAAAATTGTCAATAGAATAGCCCTTCAGACAAAACTCTGAAACCATGGTTCAATCGCAAGAAATCAGGGAACTAGATGAATTACCATTTTAATGAGGGAAGCAAAAAGAGCTTCCAACTCCTTCGCCTCTTCATCCTCTCCGTCGCCAGACTTCCTTCGATTTTTTGATGGCATGGCAACACACTATTTTTCAAACAATAGAAGATCACAATTTTCGAATATCACTTTTCACTCGGTACTTAAATGGGAAGAAAACTGCCATGGTAACTTGCAATGACTTCTTTAATATTTATGAAACTCTACTTTAGCAAGAAAGAGAACACAAAAATTCTCATAAATACTACAAAATTACTTAATTTTAATCCCCTAATAAATACTACACATTCATACAACATGTGACCCATACAAAATTCTCAACTACCCGAATATAGGCCCAATCCTTACAAACCTAAAACATGACAGTTTCGTTCTTCTCATCTTTCATAACTTTCAGCCGAGAAAAAAGAATGTTAACCCCCACATATTAGTCTAGTTCATTGCTATTGATTACTGACCAAAACATCAACTTTTAGCATCAGAACGGAAAATACTGTGGGAAGAAAAGTACCTTAACGCGGTAGCCATCCTCCATCAATCTTTTAATTGTAGCAGCTTTCATTTTCAAGTCCCTTTGCTCCTGGAAAAAAAAAATTTAAGTTTGACATAAGAGGTGCTGCTTGTATTGAGGAATTAAAGATGTTCACCAACCGTCTGTTGTTAAATTGATGAAGCATTGTTTTATTTTGCAAGTGACAGCATGAGTAACTGGAATATAAATCATGCATATCAAGTGCTTTACACATCTGCAGGCAATCAAATAATGGATTTTTTGCTTTCAAATAAACTCTGGAAGTACCAGATAAGCAGAATAAAACTAGCTTATAGATTTCACAACTTGTGATTCTGCAACAGCAATTTCTCTACTTTCAAAAATATGCAAGAATACACCTCAAACATAAGAATGAGCAAGATAGCGGTGTGAAACCAAATTCATTTCGGTGTAAGGGACCTAGACAGAAGCTTACTGTTTTGGAAGAAAACCGAACTTCTTTGAAATCAGACTGCAATTTTTCCTGCAATGCAAGATGATCAGACTATTAACATCTAGAAGCAGAAGCCAAATTTAACTCCCAGGGATGCCCGGCAACACCTGCAAGCAAAATCTATCTACCAATTACTTTTGCAGTAGAAGTTTATTATTATGAGCGTACGTTACATTCGTAGACAACTACACATTTCAAGTAAATTTGATAGAAATCATTGTCATTATACAAGGGTGGAAAAGTAAAAAAAACAAGTTTCAAGGCATCTTCGACAGCAAATGAACTAAACTCATATAACTAAGATTAATCTAGATATCACACATTCAGAGAGCAGCCTACCTTGCTTTTATTTCGCTCTTTTACCATAGCTTTTTTCTTGAATCTCTCCTTACGATAATCAAAGATTTTGCATACAGGAGGATCAGCATCACTTTGTACCTTGATAAAATAATGGGAAAAAAAGAGAGTTAAGTACTCAAAAGGAAACAACCAAGATAAGTCTACAAATTAATGCCAATAAATATCAGAATCTAATGTTCAGAAGAGATTCAGAGAAAAGAAAGTGCAAATTCAATTGTCAAATAAGGGTGTTATTCACAAAAGATAATAGGTGTAGTGTTCCTACAGACATCGGAGTCTTTGAACAATATGGTATGCTCCAAGTCAAACCCCTGCAGACTAGAGTGTTTTGGAATGACATTTAACGTGTCTACTTTGTTTACGAGTACAAAAAGGGTTGATCAAGAAAAACAACCAAGATAAATCGAGAATCGAGAAGACATGTAATTTTTCTTAACCTTCACAAATCATATCAAAAAGGACAGCAGACAATTATAACAAAGACAATGGCAAATATAAGACAGAAGCCTCACGAGAACTAAATCAAGATCTAGTCTCTTTGCTTGTTCAAGTGCTTCGTGTGTCGATAACATAAAATGGCGCCCTGCATCCATCATCACACACATCACTTGTAAAAAATAACGCATCAACAAGTAAACAAAACCTCTGTATCAATCAGATCAGGCGTACCATCGTCCATGACCAGCCTGACAACCGGAAACTGAATCTTCTCATTCAAAATCGCCCCTTTCTCAGCCTGCAATGCACCAAAACCAAAGAAACCCAACTCTAATTACTACTCCACCAGCCAAAAGCTCGAGAAAGAAAAAACCGAAGCTAACCGCCAAAACACTATCTACTAGAAACCCAGATAGTACCAATTGGTAAAATTCACACACCGGGGTCAGAAATCACCTGAGCTGAGGCAGCAAAGAACCTGACATTATTGGAAAAAGGCGAGGGCTTTCCAATAAAACCTCCAATCGGGTTCTCGCCAAGACACGGGCCCAAGGTTTTGGAGGCGTAAATAAGTGGAGAGCCATTGTTGGGAGTTCCGAGGAGACGGGCTTTGAATTGGAGGGACACCAAAGACTTAATCTTCGATTGGCTGAGCCTTGTCCAAAACGCCATATTCTCTCCTCTTGTTCAGTTTCCGGTTATAGGGCTTCGGGAGGGGGCGAAGGGAGGAAGGAAGTGGGTGAAGGGGAGGACGATTGGTGCTGCCTATGTTCCGGGTGACTGGTTGAGAGCAACGGAGATCTGTCGTCCAAGGGAGGAGTACTTTCGCGATCGTCTAGCAGGATGACATTTAAAAAAAAAAAGTTTACTTATGTATTTTGATTTGAAATTTTTCACTTGAATTTTCTGTGGTTTAAACTTTAAAGTGTGTATGATACCCTAAAAAAATTGGAAAATGATTAAATTTTTTTAGAGCGTCGGCTGGACGTTATTTATTGGTTGCAAGTGACAACGTAGCTCTTGGACAAAGTACCAACATACTAATATATTGAGTAAATTGCCCTCCCGTCCCTCTCCTTTGCTTAAATTACTATTTTTTTCTCTAGTGTTTCAAAAATGATGATTTCGTCCTCCAGATTTGATTTAATAGCACTCTAAGGTCCCTGATGCCGGAATCGGAAAAAAACTCCGGCGACCGGAGACCTGAAATGACCAAATTGGCCCTCCCTCTCCCTCCATTCATCTTCCTTCTCTAACTTCTCTTCCTTCTCCGGTTCTACACGTCGATATGGAGGAAGAGAGAGGGGCAATTTGGCCATTTCAGGTCCCCGGTCGCCGGAGTTTTTTTCCGATTCCGGCACCAGGGACCTTAGAGTGCTATTAAATCAAATCTGGAGGACGAAATCATCATTTTTGAAATAGGAGGGAAAAAAATAGTAATTTAAGCAAAGGAGAGGGACGGGAGGGCAATTTACCCTAATATATTTTGCAAAAATCTTCCATAACAACCATCCAATTTTCCATTTTTCCAATATCTCAAAGACTGTCATTTCTTCCAACGTTTTCGAACCCGTAGTTCATTGGACGGTTAATTAGAACTAATCCTGTGTCATCTTTAACTTCAGAGCATATCTAACCTCACATAATATTTTCTCAACATTATCTTGCATCTTGATTCAGATATCACCTACGTTGGCGATCTTATAAGCAAAATTATCACATATAGTTACTATACCTAAATGAACAAATTTGTAAATATCAAACTACTCTCTCTTTGTCAATATGTAAAAAGAGCAAGCGTTATCTAAAATCTAGGAATCCAAATACTTATGACCTAATAAGGTAGTAAAACAATCATCATCTGCCCATTTAAATAAGAGGCAGCATTGATAGAACCCGATCTTTTTTTTCTTATGATTCTAAGATCTTCTTGGATAATCTTTTTTTATATGCCCCTTTTTCTCTGCACTTAAAATAATTTTCTTTGAAACTTTTGACTTCAACTTGGATCTCCTCTTGTATCTTTCTCTTCCTCGACCATAGTTACTCCTTATAACCAGCATTTTTATTTATCCATTGCTTGTGATATCCTCCAACATTAGATACTCATTTTTCTAAGTTAAAGTTCTAATCAAATTCTCGTAAGAACCCTTGAAAAAATTTAGGAGTAAGAATGTTTTATCTTCTTTCTTGATCTTCATATCAATCTATCTCAAATCACTAATAAGTTGACTACAATCATTAATATGTTGGTTCAAATCTGAACCTTCTTTCAACTTGAGTCCAACCAATTTTTGCTTGAGATAAAGCTTGTTCAACAAAGACATAGATGTATACATTACCTCTAATTTCTTCTACACTTCAGCTTTTGACTTCTCATACATGATATGATACATCATGTTATTTGCCAAATACAAGTAAATTATTGATACCACCTTGGCTCCTATCTCCTTCCACTATTATTTTTCCATGTTCTTAAGCTTCTTCTCCAAGAGCATGATTACCATCTCTTGGTACATGAGGAGATCATTGACTGTCTTTGTTATAATCTAAAATTTAATGAATAGTCATACTTCTCAAGAGCAAACTTCATGTCATCTAACAACTTTCAACCAAAGTCATGACACCAATTATTAAAAATTCACGAACTATAGAACAAGATCATACATAGAACACGGACACAAGATATAATATATTTTAGCCTAATTTATATGTCTACTATGAGAACTTTTATTGATAGATTTAAATCACAAACCATAAAAATATTAGATAAAATGTTTTGATATAATAGATAGTACATTAGGGTATAAGAAACATATCTAAGTCATTTTAGAAGTCCAAAATAAGAGTTCAAGCAAAATAAAAAATGACTATCAGCACCACCTAGTAATTGCTAGGCCTTCAGGCTATCATGAGAGGGTCAACAACCATTAGCTCTAGAAAATTTCCATCACATGCTTCTTTTTTGACATATTCCAACATATTGAATTCCAAGACCTTCTTTTATGAACTCTACGGCTCTATATGTATTTTATTCTTGCTTTAGGTTGCTTAGTTATGGCTTTTGGCATATTTTGGTTGTTATCTTTGATTTTTTGGTTGCTTCCCACTTATTTGGATTTTATTTTGTTGAAAGATGGCGAGAAGCCTATATCAAATTTACAAGTTGTAAAGCAAAAGAATTAGACACATACACAAACAACAAAGATAAGAGACAAAAAAAGGACAATCAATCCAAAAACAGAAGATGACATGGGAAAAAGCGAAGGGTAGACGGTAAGTTAGGAGAGCCAACTTCCAAGGTGAGAAACTGCTAAATCACACTATGGCTAATAACCATAAATTGGACATTTAAGCGCATGCATGTAAATTAATATCAAGGTTAGACAAATTTCTCCATTTGCCATAATTGAAAAATATCAAGATTCAAGCAAATCTTCGATCAAGTATAGGCTAATTCAAACAAAAGAACATGACACAAACCTTACTGAGACCACCATACAAAGGTGATAGCAGACAAGTTAGCATAACAAAAATAGTAAGATAACAACACGAAATAAGAACATAAAAAGAATAAAAATGCCATAAACAGAATGAACAAAGACCAGAAGGGTGGTCTATAGTGACTAATCCCTCCTGTCATCAACCCAAGGCTCCCTAAAAAAAGTGGAAATAAAGCTAGAAGAGGTCATAGCTATAGAGCTAATACAGAAGGAAGGCAGGTCTGGACGGAGGAGGACAGATCTACTAAAATCTCTTCTGGTGGAGGCTAAAGGAATTAGATTCCCACCTTCGAAATGAAAGAGGTAAATTGAGGTGTTAATCTGAGATACCAGTGGACCACATCTGTAATACCAGAGCTTCAATGTCAAAAAGCTACTACAAAGAGGATACCAGAGGAGATCTGGAATGGGTAGAAGGAAGAAGATGTGGTGGATGGTCGATGATAAATGATGGGTGATGGCGTCAAGAATAAGAAGATAGAAAAGGATGAGTTAAAATCCTAGTTTATTCTGAGAGAGAAAACGTGCTCTCATAGATGAGAGAGATGTGATTAATAAATATCCTCTTTTAATATAATTTACTTATCAAAAAAATAAATCCTTAAGTCAATAGAAATGTTAATTTCTTATATTTTTAAACAAATTCACCATACTCGCAACTAGCAATGTGATTCTCAACACGATTTTTCAAACGAGATTCATCGGTTCGAAGATTACACTAGTTTTAACTTCAATAATGTGAAAGAAATATGGATCGTGTGAGGAGAACAATGTGCATGGGATCAACATGCTCTAAGACTACGTACGATTTTATATCCAACTTGGAATCTTAAGTCAATAAGTTAGATAAATTTTAACACTTATAAACAAACACACTCAATTACAAATAGCGATACATGATTCTCAAATGAATCAAGTAAATTTAACTAAAATGTCCAACAAGAAAATGTGTATCATAATATTCTTCTGCTTGTAGACTTCCTAAATTAATGTTTGAATTTTTTTAAGAACGATAATATTTGAATACTTTCTTTGGATAAATTGTATACTTTGGTTAAAGTTTGAAGACTCGCCATTGTTCCCGGCGTTGCTCCAAAACAATCATTTCACGTATATTTAATCGAATAACTTGGCGCGGATAATCGCTCATTGGCCACTCAAATTCACTTCCATTATCTAGTGAAATTACTATTTCATATGTACATACATCCCCGCATGGAATCTAAATTTAATTTCCAAGTGGAAACCATCAGAAGTTCACTAACATGACCATTCTTTTCAATTCTACATGTCTTTATAAGGAAATTTAATGAGTGAAGGTTTAAGAAAATCCCCAGGGAATAAAATCAAAGAGGCAACAATATAGACTTAAGTAGGAGTAGTCAAATGATGCCCTTGATTAGTAACCAATTAGATTCTTTCACGACCCAGTTCCTTCAAAAACGACAAAATTCCTACAAAGTCTAAAAGTATACAGGATTAGGTTAGGACTTGGGATAAATAAATAGAAATAATCCAATTGAAGCAACCTGCACCTGCGGAGGCATTAAGCCATTAACTAGGCCATGACATGCACCACGCTCAAAGAAAAAACGATTCGCCAATTTTCTACATGGTCTCCTGCTAGTCATTACCTGTTTTTCTCAGTACTTTGGATTTTTCAAAAATTAAATTTTTACACCACAATAATACGAGATTTTGAAGAATGAATTTAATCAAAAAACTTCTTAGATAATTACTAGCGCCTTTGTGTAGAAACCTTTGGCTCATACTTGGAATTATCAACTATCTTTTCCAATAATTGTTGAATAGAGTTTAGATAATATAGATATCGTACAAAGTACATATAATGTTGTTGTATTATCTTTTCTTGTTCGTGGGTCACATCTAAAATTAAAGTTGAATAATATTCCTTCCCATAGGGCAAGTGCATTGTCCTCCTGGCTCACGAGAATCGATTATTATAATAGATTGTAGGTCAACGACAGTATCTCTATTATTGGCTTCATGTGGTTGAGAAAAAATACTTCATGGATATATAAACTTCAATGCATCTCTAATATCTCATTGTTATGAATGATATCGTAATCTTTGTATATTTTTAAGGTATTGTCCTTTCTCATAATATCCACTAGTTAATCTAACACCCTTTTTCTAACAATGTGATTAGGAGAGGTCCATTTCGCCCGACTGGAATTAGTTAATTAGCAGGAATGAAGAGATTGCACTGGGATTAAATATAATTAAAATAAAAACTTGGTAAATGATCCGTCCGTGTATATATATTTAATATTGTTATACTTTTAATACAAAAGTTATGAATAGATAGTGATCGGTTTCGTACGCTGAAGTTGTGGCGGATTCAGTTCATATGTTAGGTAGAGGGACATGTCTCCATTATCTGACTTGCACAACTATATTACGATTATCCCTCCCACCTATCACGATTTTGCATATCCCACATGGCCCTCACTTTATTTGATGAAATTGCCATTTGGCCAATTAACTTACACTTATTATATGTGAATCTGTGTATTTTTAATAAGTATAATTCATGAGTCAAAAAAAAAATTAATGTCCATTAAGTCAAGTGACCAAGTCTACCTTTGCCTTTGTGAAAAGAAACAAGGTAGATTTTACATCAATAATCATATTTTGCGATTACTGATAGCAAGTTGTTTTTTAGGGTAACTCATAACAATTTGTTTGATTCAGTAGTACTGATGTGATGAAACAGTTAGTTTGATAAGTAAATTTTGTGTATCGTGACAAGTTAACATTTCGCACAACCATATTTATATCCTAAGAAATCCAAATAAGTGTATTTCTATAGTGGTAATATCATATGTATTAACAAATTTGCAAGTCATCTGGTTGATTTGAGAAACAAAAGTAGGTCGTGATTGGCAGTCTCTGATCTAGAAACTTTCCCATATTGTAGATAATAGAATGAATGAGAAGTTTAAAAAATATAAGAGCGGCAACAATTAATCCTACAAACTCAAATTATGTTAAAACATATTTTTGACAACTTTCTCTAATTATGCTATTGTAGGGGTGACAATGTATATATCAATGGTAATACATGTTGGGCTACAGTGTACTACATACTGGTCATGAGTCGTTTCCTAGAATTGCACTACACCAATGGCTAGTCTCATTATTCAATTTCGAGCCACGCGAGTTGGCTAAACAATTTGGCCCTAGTTTACAACGAATACGACGTGTCATATTTACGTCAAGAGAGCCACAATTCTTCTGAATTTATATTAGGCACAATATTAATTGGGCGGATGCCCTACTCCAGGCCACGTTAATAGGCAAATTGCTTATCCAACGGAAAGTTATACGTTTTTTAATCTCTTTTTAGTGCACCAGGTTCATGGACATTAAATATATGTGCATAATATTTCTCTGTCTAGAACACCTGATCCGGATATGTTGCTGACTAATTTATTATGAAACCATATAAAATATACGAAAATGACTAAATTTTTCAACAAGTTCTAAGTTATTCGAAGTCGACATTTACTGGTTCAATTATATCAACATTCTCTTGGTTATTTAGTTAAGTTGTAATTTTTTTGTAAAGCTAAATAAATTAACATTATATTTGATTGGATTTTGGGGGAAACGAGACAGACCTAACATGACCACTACTCGGGGTTGGGCTTGGGATACCAAACAATAAAAGTGCATCAATGAGGTGGCGGGGCCATCTTATCTGATTTACCGGAAAACGATTACTGCCTATCACATCACCCGATGGTCTGTGCCTCACGTTAGCAACCACCGCAAACATATATTCAATTTGAAGCACTTGTAACTTATCAAAAATTGTAATTTAATCAATTTTGAAATTTGAATCATAAGAAATACAATATTATTTTTTAAAAATTGTTAATTGTTCCAAAATTATATTGATCTGCCAAATAAACCACGTGTGATGTGATATATAAAAAATTAAACTGGCCACCTTTCCATGAATCTCACTAGGCTGAATGGCGCCTCTCTGTGCTCGTAGTTGCACCTCCCCTCTTCTTCTTAGCTCTGACCTCTGAGTAGCACTCCTCTTTTGTCTTGGCTTAAACCCTTGGTGGATATGTAATCCTTATTATACTACAAGCGAGTTAATAATAGTATCATTAGATATTGTAAATGATAACGAAAGTTATCTGTCGTCATGTTTCTGAGTTTGAAACTCGAAACACTGAGATTACAATTAGTTTGAATATAAGATGGGTATAATTGATCTTCGGTATTGGAACTTCTTCCTAAAAGCTTCATAAATTTTAACATTTATCCTTACTTATTTGCTAGGACTAAATATGGTGAAGGACACTGCATCTACTAGCATCGAAGAAAAATTTGGGCTAATTATTTGTACTATTTTGCTTGCAATGTTCTATTTGAATGAAATATTTTTCATATAAAATTATTTATATCTAATTATTTAATTTATGTTATTTAAATTACGGCCGAGTGACCTTTGGTCCAGCGGCACAAGGGTGGGAAGGGATTTGGGAAGTTCAAGGTTCGATTCTTGGCACGTTGTAATAGAATAGGTATTAGAATAGGATCTCAAAAAAAATGTTATTTAAATTACATATTTTGAGAGATATTATGTATTTTGATGTAATTATACTATTGAAAATTTATATATATATGTAATTATATAATTTTGATTAGAATAATATAATTTGGTTGGAATAAGATAATTATAAATGTTGGTTGTAACTTGGTAATGTAAACTCTACACTCTAACCATAAACTCTAAACTCTAAACTATCAATTCTACACCTAAACCCTAAATTCCAAGTAATTTGTAATTTAAATTATTTATAATTAATCTTATATTTCAAAAAATTCTTATTTTGATTTATTTGGAATTAATTTTAGTGCTTGTAAATTCGTTTGAAATCATATCCAAATTTAATACAGTAGCTATATTTTTATTTTATTATTTTGGAAAAAAGTTGAATTGATGTGAAATTAATGTAACAAATTCTTGAATGTTGAAAAAAAAAACTAAAGTCGGTTATCACTATCTAACATAGACTAAAGGAACCCGTGGCCTTGTAGCCTAGTGGTATTGGGAGGTGTTGAGCTGGTGGAGGTCCAAGGTTCAAACCTTGGCTTAAGCATATGTTGTAATAGAATAGAATTAGAATAGGTTCTCAAAAAAAAAAACATAGTCTAAAGGAAAAAAAAAGTTTCACTATTGTGATGTTATTAGAATTTACTTCCTGTTTGTAACTTGCAAGGACTAAATATGGTCAGCGGTCATACATCTACTTGAATCTCAGATGCGAGGACCCAACGATAATTTGATGCAAAGAAAAATATTTTGTGATGTAACGATTTCGTTGCACAAAAGTATAAGAAAATATAAAAAGTCTGTTGTGGTTCATGAATTATCTATGAACGAAATGTATTTCATATCTTCCTCTAATAGGAAATGAACTATAGATATATATTCTAAAATATTACATATATATACACACACGTATATATCAAAATGCCAAACATGAAAAATTTTGTGGTTAAATTTAGTCAATTCAACTTAAATTTTTGAGATTTTATACGACTTTAAATTTTTTTCTACACAAGCAAATTTTGTTTTTGGTAAATAATGAGATTCGAACCACTAATCTTTTAAAAATGGCGTAAGATTTGTTATCATTTTACTTACTAAATATTAGTTAACTTGTGAGGCACGAACTTGGGAATATATGTTTATAAATTATCTTATCTGCATATATTTATATATATATTTGAGTGTGTGGATAGATTGTATATATATTTACAAGTATAACATTCTTCTGTAGTGGAGGACAGTAGAGAGACGCAATTATTAATTTGGTAGGAGGGGTCCTCGTATCAGATGTGAGGGATACTGTACGATTCTGCATTTTTTGCTAGCCAATGTGGAGTGTAGTGTAGAATTATCCTACGAAGTGTTAAACTTTACTCTGTAAATTTTTTTTAAAAAAATCCATTGCTAGTTGCTACAACTTATCACTTATACCAAAAATTTTACAATAGTACATTTGTTAAGTGAAAATATTTTATTAAAAAAACATGTACTTACAAAAGGCTAGCTACTTCAACGCTGGATGGTTCCCTATATGTGGATAAGATTGAAGAAATACTGCGAGGATGAGTTGGTTCTCGTCAATATCCAGCTACGAGTACTATAGTTTAACATACATTATTAATGTGGGAGGCAGGAGATTCCTACCTTGGACTCCCCAAGAATATTTTGGATTCCAAACACCCGTTGAAAGTTTGCATGACCGGGGAATTTGGTCTGGTACTTAGTTTAAATGTAAATTTTTAGTTTTTATATTATGACACGTCATAATTTAAATTCTCAAATTTCCTAAATATTTAGGTGTTGAGTTTGAGTATTACAAATACATGAATGTTAAATATAATCAGCCTGTTTGGAAACAAGAAAAATGATAGGAAATGAATTCTTTTCTTGAGTTTTAAAAAAGTGAGCATGTTTGGAACCATTTTTGACAAAGAAAGTAATTCTTTTCTGGCCAAAAACTCCTGATTTTGATTTCTTCCAAAAGAGGTCGGAATTGTTGGGACCAAAACAGAATTGTCCATAGAATACCAATTTTACCCTTGGACAAAAATAAAGATCTGTCACGAGACTTCGACAAAATCACGAGACCAAGGAAGGCTCTCTTCGCTCCGACGCTGAACCCTAGGAAGAGGTGGCAGAAGGCTCCGGCGCTGCTCCGCCGTGTACGGTTGGGGCTCCTTGGTCCTCGGATCTTCAATTTGCTCCAGGTATGCCCTAAGATATCACCTCTCTCTCTCTCTTCCTACTGCGTGTGTGGAGGTGGGGGTTTCTTGTTTGGGTCGCGGGGGTCAAATTTCGAGGGCGATTTGGGGGAAAATTCCATCTGATTTTAGGGTTTTTTCCGGCATGTTCTGTTGTTTTTCCGGCATCTGATTTTAGGGTTTTTGTCCGTAATTTGTTATGGGTTGATTGGTTTAGTAGGAGATGGACGAAGACCCCCGTTTTTTGTTTGTTGTGTTGGTTTCCTTGTTTTGTCTTCGGGATGCCTAATTGTATTTGTGTGATGATGTGCTTTTGTAGGTTCAGAATCTGCCGTACAGGGAGTGTGCCGGAGAGAAGGAGCCGTGCATTTCGAGCGAGTATGTTGGATTGAGGGAGATTTACTTCAATTGCAAGAGAGGCCAGGCAAGTTGGCTTCTCTCTTCTGTGTGGTGTGTTCTATATTCAGTGGATTCAGGATGAGTGTGCTTTTATGGTTTTGTTCCAAGTTGGAAGAAGCTGATTAGGGAAGCAAAAAGTCAAATAGAAACACAGCTTCTACTTATTTATAAAAAAGTGATTAATCTATTGAATAAAATAATTAAAGTTGTAAACACATTTTGTTGAAAATACATGAGAGTAAAAGGTAGATTTGTGCTTAATGAATCTAACAAGGAGTCTGTAGTTCAGGAGAGACAGAGACAATGGTGATTTACTTGTTTCATTGATGCATGTCCTTTTTAGTTCGTACCATCATCTTTTTGCAGATTTCTCTACTTGTTTAAATTTCTTTTTCCAGATACGGAGGAACAATCACAAATCAGATAAAAAGACTTGGTGCTTCCTGTGATTGGACAAGAGAGCACTTTACCCTGGATGAGCAGCTAAGTCGTAAGATAGTTTCTATCTTGTAGAAGAACTTTATAGCTTGTCAGGCGTTGTTTATTATTTACGATCATGCTATTGGTGCTCCATTGCTTTTCTTGCATTATATACAAGGTCCAGGCTACCATGAAGTGTATGATTATCGGTTCTGTAACAGATATTTTTTCATATTATTTGGCATACTGATATACCACACCTATTTTTACCCCAACCTACCCTAGTTACTACCCTACGATGATGCATCATGAGGAACATGCAAATAATTACCAGAATTTTTATCCCGCTTCCTCCACTTGGGGTTATACGCTATCCTCACATGAACAGAGCTACGAGGACGATGTTTATGCTGTGTGTTTTTTTCTACTTGGATTCATTTGAAGGATTATGGAGACTTCAGCTGGCATGCAGACTATAGGCTTGTTAACATGAAGCTGCATTAAACTTGTGTTTCATTATTTTGCTCCCATGCTTTAGTCTGGTTCGTAGATTGCAAAATGGCCATAAACATTTGGAAGGTTAGTTGAGTTGTGCTGATAAGTAGTGTGCTGTAATTCAATGAGAGTGTATTGTTATTGACTTGTGTAAACGTAATTACAAGTGGAGTACATTTATACACGTCCTATACAATGGCTATAAACTCTAATGAAGGAAAGATAATAAGCAAAGAAGAAAAATACAAATCTGCAGAATCTGTACAGCTGTCGAATGTGTTCGATGGTCTATATTTGGGCTAATCGAATCCCGTGATCTCAGCTGCCAACGGCTAGAAGAAGATTGTCTTTGATGCACCATGTTTTCAGGATCATGATTTGATTATCTCTTGCCATAATTGTCTCAGATTCTGGGAGAGATCATGTCCCACATTTATGCAGTAATCAGCTGCTAAATTATGCAGCAGATGTGTGTTCATCTGCAGGGCCTTCAAATTAGTTAATAGATTTGTTAGTCTGGTTCTTATCAAGTGGATTTATCATTTTACAAGCTGCAACATGCTGTAAACTTAGTTAATAGATTTGTTCTTTATAACATTTGAAGGGTATTATTGTAATAAAGCCAAATCAATTCTTAAGTTAAAATTTTGGTTCCAAATAAGAAAACAGGAAAGTAATTCTTTTCCATTTCCATTATGTTAAGTTAAAAGAATTCTTTTCTTATAGGATTTGGTTCCAAATAGGCTGAATAGGAAACTTTGTCAAATTAAAAGAGTTTATCTCTTTTTATTGCATGGACAATTCATGTTGGAAAATATGTGGTGGTATGGATAATGAAACAATTTTGTAGGTTTGGTGTTACTAAAAATTCAAAAATCTCATAGAAATTTTTTCAAACAATTAACTTAACTCTCTAAATTAACCACCAGTACAACGGACTTAGTGAATCAATGTAATCAAGATATTGAGAAATTATCACATCATAATCGAGGTTTAAATTGTGTACGACCTTGACCTAACCAAGAACATTCTAATATCAGAAATTGATTTTAAACAGGACCGAATAAGATGATTTTGTTATATGTAATGAAAACCATAAATCCTATTTATAGAGGTGTTAAGGTCATTATTCATTAATGGAGTCTTTAACATCACCAAAATTTTCTTAAAACAATTTAAATTGATAGTGGTTCAAAGAGTCGCTTTCGGTGAATTCGAACGAAGAAGTGTGACTTTCTCGACGAGGGTCGGCGCCCTACATAGATCCAGCGCCTGCTCGGTCTGCGTGTTTTCGCGCCCCATTGTCATTTTTTCAAGACAAAACTCGAACTCTTTTACGAACGACATATTTCATTACTTTTATTGATTATGCCCGACCAAAATCTGTCACGCGATTCTAAATATGATTGAGAAAGCGTCCTCAAAATATAATTCAAACTCATAATATTAGAAAAACTCATTCAAGAACTTAATTTTTCTTCCAAATCAACACTACCACCGAGAACAATAAATAGTAAAAGTCGGCGGGGAGCTCTCAGTTCGCAAGAGACCAAAAAGCTTCCCGTCTTATGACTTATGAGCAGTTAGCTGACGCTTTTGTTATATATTACATCGCAAAAAAAATTAATACAGTTTTTTCATTAAATCTATTTTCTGTCATATCATACCTTTTTTTTTCATTTAGTAAACATTTATCCCTTTAGTTAAATATTTAGAGCTGGCACGTGTCCTGCCAAGTCTTACTCTTTGTTTGGTTCTATGGGTCACCTTCCACGTGGACTCGCATGAACCTCGTTCCACGTTACATGCAAAACACCGCGCACACAGTAATCAGTATCCTCATCATCGTGCAAAAAACAATAACAAAATGAATGGTGACTTTGTACGGCGTAGTTTGACCCATTTATAACTTAATGTTTTTTACTCTTTTGCTCACAAAATTTTCTCAATTCACATTGATCTGGACAAATCTCTAACTGTATTTAATTTCTTCTATTTGTACATGCAAGTGTGTGGAGTCTCTTACAAACATGATAATTCACTTACTCATTATTATGAAATTCGAATAGGATATAATATGGGACTATGCAATTCAGGATGCGGTCGAATATGCATTGCCGGATTGGGAACTCGAGGATCCATCTATTTATTTATGAGTTCAACTGGATCTTTTAGAGATGTGTGGATCTATAATTTAGGGTCAACCTGGGAAATTTCTACATTATCCACGTCAGCTTCGCGTATGAGAAAGAAAGTTGACACGTAGTTGAAGTGGCCACCCACGCAGACACAAATGAGAGACTTAATATAAATTATTATCCTATAAGCCAACATTTGGTAAGTTTGGTATTTTTGTTGGCCATATTGAGATTTCAAGGTTTCATATTAGAATTTCTAACTTATCCAAATCAACAACATTAATAAAGAGAGCTGCAACATTGCATTGTTGTAGATTACATATATGAGTGAGTTAAATAAAATAATACTATACTTTTAAACTAACATTATAAAGAGTTGTAAAATTAGAAGAATTCAAGATTCTAACCTTGACATGGTATAAAAATTCACCATTCAAAAAAATTAAGTCTTGTGTATTGTGAAAATATGTGAAACCAAATTACTAAAACAAACTTGCAAAGAATCTTGCCATTGACTCTCTTCCCGTTGCTCTTCTTCTCTAGTCCCTCGTATACCAGGCACACCAGGGAGAATTATGCTATCATGCATTATATGCACCGATCAAGAATAAGAAGACGTGTAGAAGTTGACCAATGCACCATGACCTTGCATGTTAGAGATGCAAAAAATAATTATTTGTATCACGTAACACCATTCTATTTGAACAAATTATTTTTTTATGTTGTTACAAATGGTTTGTTGTTTAAAAATTATATAATTAATGTGAACATTTTTTAATTATGTGGTTACAAATTAAACAATTTATATAATTTATAATTATTTATAAATTTTTGTAATTTATATATTTCGTGTTTATAATTAGAATTATTTGTAAGCATTTCTATTTTGCCATATCTTTTTTTACTTCAAACTATTTTAATTTTTTAAATTTGGTTATAATCATATTCGGGTTAACTATATTAAAAAAATAAAATAAAAATGAAGTGGACACATGGTCGATAGCTAATTGAGAGTATTAGTATGAGTGCCAAATCGAGTATAAGAACTAAATAAAGTAAATAAGAAAAAGTTACTTTTTCACTATGCACGCCAAGCTGAAAAAATATGTACACTCGGATTTTAGTTCAATCGGACAATTTCTGGTTCAACCGAGTAAAATATAGTTTGGTTGAACCAAAATTGTCTGGTTTGAAAAAAAATTAATAAAAAACAAAATTTGCACCCGAATTTTGGTCCAACCAGACAAGATACATGTTTGGTTAAACTAGAATTTTCTAATTAAATCAAAATATTATGCAAAAAATAAATTTAATTAAATTAAATGGGAAGTTGAAAAAAAGATTGCAGTATTTAATGTAAAATAGATTATATTATTTATTGTAGAAGAAATTTTGAATTTTTTAATTAATGTAAGTACTAAAAATAATAATTTTTAAGGTTAATATCTATTATTTATCTATAAATATATTTAAAACATTTAAAATAATATTTTGGTTCGACCGACTATCTAACTAGTCGAACCAGCCGACCTGAAATACAGACCAATTTCTAAATCGACATCCGGAATGGTTTTGAAAACAGTGTATATTACCCTTCCTTCCATCGTGGGTGTGGAGCCCAAAACTGGACCTCTGCCTTGCTGGCTTTATATGTTCTATCTCTCCGTTGGTCTTTTATGAGGGCTTGTCTGTTGAGCTCAGAGAGAGAGGGAGAGAGAGAGAGAGAGAGTTCTTTGTTTATTTACGAGTTGGTCCAATCTTTTTAACCAAGGCTGCTCATTTGGTAAAGGGCAAAGAGAAAAAAGGCGAAGAAAAATACAGACGAAGTTTCCTTCAAGTTCCCTTTTTTGGATTGTTTCTCCTTAGCTCCAAAAAACCACCAGCGTGGAAAATCCATCGCAATAAGCAAAACCCAGTTCCAAGTTTCCATCTTTTTGTTGGTTTGGGCTCCCCAGATCTAAAACAGCTGCTACTTACCTCGCATGAGCTAAGGGAGAAGAAGCCAAATTGGAGGTAATCTAGGGAGAAGAAGGGTTTTGTTTGAATCAGTTTGAATTGTTGTTTTTATTGAATACTGTTTAGAGTTTCAATGTCCGGAAAAGGGGGAAAGTTTGACTTTAGAAGGGAATAAGTCAGCTTTTGACTGCTCCTTTTCCAATATTGGATAATATTATGGTCGTGGTTTTTGAGGGTTGTAAGAGAAACCGATGATGGGTTTGATTGCTTGTGCTTTTTCTTCAATCCTTAAATGAATCCCAACAGAAAAGGTGGCTCGTCTCCTTTCTAATGTTCGAGTCGATCTGTTCGAGTTGCGACAGTTTGAGTATTGTAGTCGCCTTGACTTTTGTTGATCCTCGTTTTTTTCCTGTGAAGTCAATTTCTACTTGGGTTTTGGTCCTTTGATGAGGGAATTAGTCTTTAAAATCTGTCTTCGTATCAAGAGAGATCATTGTAGATTGTTGGTTTTTACAGCTGATTTAAGTGCTGTTCTTTTTCTTTTAGCAAGCAGTGGTCAAAGCCTGAAGCAAAGCAAAGTGTTGAAGCGTTTTTCTGGTTTACTCGCTATTCGAAGTTGGTTTTAGTCCTTATTAAATGTGGAACACCTGGATGGTTGTTTGGATGAGATGAGGGATGTTATCTGGGTTCTTGAACTTTCTGCGGGCCTGCTTCCGGCCAAGGTCCGATAGTTATGTTCACACAAATTCTGACTCCAGTGGTCATCAAGAAGGTTTATTATGGTACAAAGATCATGGACAACACTTTCTTGGTGAATTTTCCATGGCAGTTGTTCAAGCCAACAACCTACTCGAGGATCAGAGCCAGGTTGAGTCAGGAAGCTTGAGTTTACAAGAATCTGGGCCACATGGTACTTTCGTTGGTGTATACGATGGACATGGGGGTCCAGAGACAGCTCGTTTTATTAACAACCACCTCTTTCAGCATCTCAAGAGTAAGTCGCTTTTCCTTGGAAAGACCTAGCTGTAAATAGTGTTGGTTGGACCTAATGTTGGCAATTTATCATTTGTAAATGGTTGTAATCAAATGCAGTAATTACCTAGCTTATCCTTGTAGCTTGGCATCTAACTGCAATTTTATCCTCTTAGCCTTGAAGCGTTTTTCATTATCATATGGTTTCTTTTAATTGAGCTTATATTGGTCCAGAAGAAACAAGTGGAAAGAAGCTTAATTTATAATTGAGTTTTACTTTGTTTAAACAAGCTCTATGTTCAAGAATCAATACTTTCAACTTATACATCATTTATTGATGGGGGGTTAAATCAAATCCTGGTCAAATACTTTAACTGAACTTTTGAAAGCAAAACAATGTCAGCTAGTAGTTAAGGTGTCCTTATGTGCAGGGTTCACTTCGGAGCACCAATCCATGTCTGTAGAGGTAATACAAAAGGCATTTCAAGCTACTGAAGATGGTTTCCTCTCTGTTGTGACAAAACAGTGGCCTGTGAAGCCACAAATAGCGGCGGTTGGATCTTGTTGCTTGGCTGGTGTCATATGTGGTGGAACCCTATACATTGCGAATCTCGGTGATTCCCGTGCTGTTCTGGGGAGAGTGGTGAGGGCAACAGGGGAAGTTCTTGCGATCCAGTTGTCAACTGAACATAATGCTTGTTATGAATCTGTTAGGCAAGAACTGAATGCTTTGCATCCTGATGATCCGCATATCGTAGTGCTAAAGCATAACGTATGGCGTGTGAAAGGGATTATACAGGTAACCATCCGTCCAGTTATTTATACTTTGATCCAGAGATGTGAATGGAGTTTCAAGGTGTCTCGCCTAACAGATAGTTTACACCTTGAAACTATCAGTCTTTCCAGTTATTTATACATCTTGAATGCTTTACCAATTACTGTCATAGAGTTTCGAGGTATCTTTTCTCTAATTTTCATGTGCGCATCCACCTCTTGCTCACTTTTTAGTTAATGAAACTGTATAAATTGAGTACCTGCTTTGGCTTAAATGGAATCCAGAATTTTCTTTAAAAATGCGTGACAAGCAATTTGTTAGTTCATCGATGAATACTTTTCAGTTGTCAAAGGTTATGTGGCTTTACATTTGAATCCGGGCATGTTTTTTCTGCCTTCTGAGATCCAAGCCAATACAGGTTTGATTGGATTTCTATAGCGGGTTCTGAATATTTTGTAATTTTCAGGTTTCCAGATCCATTGGAGATGTATACTTGAAGAAGCCTGAGTTCAATAGGGAGCCTTTGTATGCCAAGTTTCGGCTCCGAGAGCCTTTCAAAAGACCGATATTGAGCTCAGAACCCTCGATTTCAGTGCACCAGCTGCAGTCACACGATCAGTTTGTTATTTTTGCTTCAGATGGTCTCTGGGAGCACTTTAGCAACCAAGAAGCAGTTGACATAGTTCAAAATCATCCCCGCAGTGTAAGACATACTTTGTGGCACCAAATATCTGTTTCTCTTTTGATAAAATATAATGTGTCCGTTGCTGTTGTTACCATCTCTTGAATGATTTTGAAGTTTGTTGGGGTTTCTGGTCTTTATTCTGTAAATAGTTCTTATTTGCATATGGACTTGCAGACCCTTAGTATCTTAAGTGCAACTTGTTCAATGAATTAAAAGATATGAATTCAGATGAATGAGTTGTTTGCGAGAATTGTCGTCCTTCAACTCGCAGCAAGCATCTAAGCAAAGATTTTTTTTGGAAAGTCAGAAAACTAATGGTTGTACTTTTGTATATTTTTCTAATTCTAATGCAGGGAAGTGCAAGAAGACTGGTGAAAGCTGCTCTACAAGAGGCAGCAAAGAAGAGAGAAATGAGGTACTCCGACCTCAAGAAGATTGACCGTGGCGTGCGCAGGCATTTTCACGATGACATCACGGTGGTCGTCATGTTCCTCGACATGAATGTCATAAGCCGGGCTAGCACAACCAAATGCTCCAGTGTATCAGTGAGAGGGGCGGGTGTCAGTGTGCCTCCGAACTCGCTGGCCCCATTTACTACACCAGCAGACGCTGCTGGCGCCTGAATGTATCGAGATGTCCTGTAGTTTTTTGCCCATGTGAATACCAGGTAGCTTCGACAAGAGGTAAAAGAGGAGCCACCACCCTTCTATTCTTTAATTACAACTGTAACTCTCTTTAACTTGGTACTGATACTTGCATTATTTAGCTTCTGTTCCGACTAGAACTGGACAAGTACAAGGTGGCAACTATTTATAGTTAAATGTAAGTTTATTCCTATCATCAGATTGTCCGTTGCCTCTTGAGTCTTTACATTGTCTTGAGATGTACTTCTTGCAACGATACACTTTTCAGTCTTAAAATTTATTTGCTTATAGAGTTGAACCATGCCCTCCTCTTCTGCCTCGTCTCATCCTTTTTTATGCAATTTATAGCCGCCATTGGGATCGCATCATTGCCTTTGAGGTAACTTGTGATGTGTAGGTACCAAGTAGTAATCATTTATTTACCAATAAGTACTTAGATCACTATGAGATTGTTGTAGTTTGACCAGAGTTTGGGTTCACTGTTTGAAACACAACAGTCTTGAATATTTGTTGGGAGAATTTTGTCACATTTAAAAATTCTATCCGATTTAAATTTGGATTAATCAATTTCATAGGTCAGATACTAAATAATTCTAAACCAAAAATGTTGGACTCATTTTAGATTAATTAAAGTATGTTGAACTCAAACTTGGATTATTTTGCGCATCGGGTAATTGGCTCAATGCACTCCCTAAAAGCCCATCTTCTTAATGGGCTTCTCAAACTGAGTTGGGCGAAAATCAAGCAGAAATAATATAACTTAAAACCACCTTTTCTTGTACCAGGAGATGACACAGTATGCACATTTCCTTTGAGGCTTAAAGGAGGTCTGTTAATTAATTAAGCACATTAATTCGGACCTATGATATACATTTTTTGAGCTGTAGGAAATATTATGATATTGGAAATTGACATATCATCAATCAAAGATTAGGTACAGTCTACAGAACAGCAGATAAGTTAAAATGTAATATAATATGTGGAGAAGGGAATTACGAGGCAAAGGACTTTTCACCACTCTCTTATTTGTCAGGCTCCAGCCCAGTCAGGGCATATTCTCGACTAACCCATTTTTTATTGTTTAAAAAAGACATCGTCTCACTATTATTTACTACTAACGATGATATTTTAAATTAATTAAGATAAATCAAGTTTCTTATAAAAAAAAAACAAAGCTAGTCGTTTTAAAAGATCACGATTGATTCCTAATATATCAATCAATATAATAGATATTTGAATATTATGTGGTATACAAATTTGGTTATTTCAAAATGGAGATAAATTAATTAATGAATTAATTATGGAGCTGTAACTACTTTCTGAAGCCCCAAGGACCAAAGGCACGACTAACGATGACGGGAAACTGTTTATTTATAGAAACATAAAAATTGAAGACACTGTAATAAGATACGGTGTTTGTGTGTGACATTCCAAACCACTTTTTGTATGTATTTGTATGTCTACATATTCATACTACGGCCTCTCTCTGACCATCAAATTCCTTTTTAAGTTATGCAACCCCACCACACGAAATTTGGCATCAAAAAATAAAATTGGATTGTTGTTTTTTTTTTTACACAAAGACCCAAAAGCAGTTCAACCTTTGTGGCAGGTCTCTGCCATATTTTTCTCACCTTCACTGAATGGAAAGATCAATCACGAGAATTTGAATAGCAAAACATAAAAAGAGAAAATCAATTTATAGAATATATGCTATAAAATTAGAAATGTTGAAGCTTTGTTTGTTGTTAACAGAAGCCATATTTAGTTTGATAACATACAAAATTTTCATATAATTACAATAACATACAATTCTTTTTCCAATTTATGCAAAGAGTCGGTTTATTGTTTAAAAATGTAGTCAAATTTAAACTATGAAAATATAAATAGAATAACACTTGCTTGAACAATTTTTGTCCTATTAAGTTAATCATGTATGTTTAAAATCTGGACGAATCTAATTCAATAATTTTCAATTAGTTGCTGCTGTTTGAAACAAAGTCGTAGTAGTTGTTTATTTCTCATGGTTCCCGCTCACAGTCTCCGAGTTCCAAAAACGAAATAAACAAAACGGCTGGGGGACTAAGTACCCAGTGAGTAACCAGATTAAAACCAGAGTGACCATGCAATGACCAAACCAGAAGAAGAAGCTTCTTCTTGTCCAAGCCGGTCCTTTCCATTGCCGATGTAATGTAATTCTGGTAATAGAGTAGACAATAGTGAAGTAGGCATGTTGGTACATACAAGGTCGTCCTCCTCTTCTCTCCTCTCAGGCAGGAATGGATGAACTTGTCCTTAAAAGTATAGACAATGACATTTATTGAGCCTATACGCCTATAACCATCACCAATCAAACTAAACTCCACATAGGTAATGTCTTTATGGTTTTCCATGGTCTTGTTCATTTAAATTTTTATATTAAACACGTTTTTTTTAAATAACGAGCACATATGTAATTTTTTTTATCTATTTATAAATAATTCCATCATTTTTATGACCCGCAATCTGTAAACTCAACATGGTTCCTCTAATGTGCGATCAAACAAAGATCACGCAGGAATGTTAATGGACACTTGATGAAATAACTATAGTATTGACTAGAATCTCGATATTAGATTAAAAAAATTCAAAAAAATGTGTGTGTAAATTTTAAACACTTACAAATAAGTTCACTATTATTATAACTAAAAAAATGTGTCAATCTTACAATAAACACGTGCAGTGTTAGTTATAAATGAGTTTACTTTGTAATGCATATTATTTACAATTATACACATCTTAAATGGTAAATGTATCAAAGGAAAGAAGAAAAATAAACAAGACAAAGACTCTCTCTGTTCTCTCTCTCCATCTATCTCAGTGGTCAGTCACTATCCCTTTTGATCAGTTAATATGAAAGTGTGCCTTTGACTCCTCTTTTTACTCACTGGTCTGTCCCAAGTAGCACACTCTCTCTCTTCCCTCTCAAAATCTCTGCTAAATTTTTTAGCAGACTTTTGTATTAATACTCTCTCTCTCTCTCTCTAATATACCAATCCCTCAATTTAAGCACCAGACACAAACATAATACCACCACTCTCTCTCTCTCTCTCTCATGCTTCTCGAGCCCCTTACCTTCTACGCCTCTATACTGTCTTTCCCTGTCTTGTCACCTTGTTACTCTCCCACTTCCTCCTCTCCTCTCTGGTTATCTCCAAAGGCTAGTTCAGGAAATGAGCTTAGTATCCACTAACAAACCCTCTTCATCTTCTCTCCTCTTTCTTTTGACAACGTGAAGGTTAGCTATAGCTATCCTTGATCCATTTCTAGGAGCCAGCTTCTTCTATCACCTTTTGTCACATGAGAAAGACTCTCTCCTAGGTACATTCCTTGATCTGCTGTTCTGTTTCTGAGAAACCATGAAGCCTTTTTTTCCCCACTGCTAACTTGCTTAGTGTAATACATTCTTAGCACTTGAACTTCCCATCTCTCTCTCTCTCCCTCTCTCTCTCTCTCTCTCTCTGAGTTGAAGGTGATCAAATGGGCCATTCTAACACTGGAATAAAGGTAGTATAAAGAACCCACCCCAGCTTTCTTCTTAAGATTACAAGATGAAGCTGGTATCTTTTTAAAGCAAGCTCAGCTAAAAACCAACAAAGTTTGTATCTTGGCACCACTCCAGCTTTTTATCACAAAGGGAACACTCATTATTCTTCACCAGAAAGGACACATTCCCTTCTTCACACCTCCCCAACCTTTTTCACCATAAAAGCACCACCTTTGTCCATTCAAGCCTTGTGTGCTTTTAAAAGGTGCTAAAAGACTGAAGCTTTAGCCTCAGAAGCTGGAAAAAGAGGAAAAATGGGATGTGTGGCTTCCAGACTAGAGGAAGAAGAAGAGGTGGTTGCCATTTGTAGGGAGAGGAAGAGGCTGCTAAAACAAGCTGTGGAGAGAAGGCATGCACTTGCTGAAGCACATTGCAGGTACTTCCAATCTCTATACGCAGTAGCAGCGGCTATAAAGCTGTTTGTGGCACGGCATTCGTCACCCGCTTCGCCTTACCTGATCACGTTCCCATCTCCTTGTCGAAAACCGCTAGAGATAGAGCAGAAGAATGTGATAGATAATCCTATGTTTCTGCAACAAACTCCATGTGAGTTTACCACCCATGAGACTAGTGTTGACTGCGGTGATCATGGTTCTTGTTTGTCCTTGTCAACTTCCTCGGATTCCAGTGATGAGGAGATGGCTGATGTGAAAGCAGGGGAGATGGAGGGAGGAGGAGAATATGGCTACTATTATATGCAAATGCCACCTCCACAGTCACCAAGCAGAGACTTTGGGTGGGACTTTTTCTACCCATTTGAGGCAATGAGGCCCGAGTTTATGAGTGGTTATGGGAGGAGTTGTGATGATGATCTGAGGGCTGTCAGGGAGCAGGAAGGGATCCCCGAGTTAGAGGAAGAAGGAGCGGAAGACGAGAGGGGCAGAAACTGGAAAGAAGAAGAGGAAAGAATGGTGGCTAATGCTGTGGAGAATAGGGAAGGTGGTGAAGAGTGTAGGGATGATGTGGTTAATGTAGTGGTTGGAGCCGGTTATACTAACGAAGGAGGAGTTGGGGATCAAAAGGGGCTCAGTGTTGTTGGCTCACCAGATAAAGGGAGAGAACTTTTGGAGGCTTTAAAGGATGTTATGAACCACTTTATTAGGGCCTGTGATTCGGGAAAGGATGTGTCCAGGATGCTCGAGGCTAATAGTGTGTATTTGCAATCTGGACTTGATGAAATTAAAGGTGAGCATGTTCTTTTTCGTTTTCATAATGGCATCCATCAATCCTTTGTTATTCATTGTCTTGGGAGTATTTTGTGGTAAGGAACTCCCAAGTTATGGATTTGGAGAAGTATCAACCTTAATAAGAGTGGTTATTGCTTTGAGTTTTCAGAGAATTCTGTAAAGCTCGTCCATGCGCTACCATGGCAGTGGTCCACCTCATCGAAGCTTTCGTCTTGCAAAAGTCTTGTAGCATCCAGTTCCAAGACTAGTTCATCTTGGACTGAATTCAAGAATGATCTTTTTGATGACTGTGGAGGTATGGATTCGGGCAGCCATTCTCTAACACTGGGAAGGCTGTATGCTTGGGAGAAGAAGCTTTATGAAGAAGTTAAGGTAACCAATCAATATCTCATCATTTCTGTGCTTTAGAGAACTAGAGATTTGTGGTAGTTTTTCTTTTCCGAAGAATTGCTTATCACCAATTTTCAGAGTTCTGATGTTGGTATATGAGCATCTAAGTTCCATTCAGACAGCAATGATAAGCATGGACCATGGTTCCAAAGAGTACTGTTGTTTTATACATCTTGATCTCTTGTTGTTTCTAACACTTCGACATGCTTCAGGCTGGGGACAGCACGCGAAAACTGTATGAAAAGAAATGTTTGAGAATGAGAAACCAAGATGTCAGAGGTGAAGATGATGACTCCTTGGACAAGACTAGAGCTGCAGTGAAGGATTTGCATGCAAGAATCTTAGTTGCAATTCGTAGTGCAGAGTCAATCTCGAAGAGAATTGAGAAACTAAGGGATGAGGAACTGCAACCGCAGATAATGGAACTATTAAAAGGGTAAGGAAATTACCTTAAGAATTGAAAAGTGTACATAATCATGGGTTTCCCGGTTCTTATCAAACCACTCTCTTCCATGTGCAGCCTGACTCAAACCTGGAAGATAATACTGGAATGCCATGAAACACAGAGCAAGATTCTTTTTGAAGTCAAGTCATTTGCTTGTCCTTCATTAGGAAAATTTAGCAATGGTTCGCATAGGCTTGCGACGCTGCAGCTTGAGGCCGAACTTCACAATTGGCGTGCATGCTTTACAGGGTACATTGCCTCACAGAAAGCATACGTTGAATCGCTCCATGGCTGGCTAACTAAATTCCTTGTCCCAGAAGTTGAATTCCATTCTAGGCGGAGGAGTTCCGCATCTCCACTATTCAGAGCACATGGTCCTCCATTGCTAATTGTCTGTCAGAATTGGCTATCTTCAATGGAGAGGTTACCTGATAAGGCCGTATCCTATGCGCTGAAAAGCTTTTCCCAGGATGTGAGAGCATTGTGGTGTCAGCAAGGGGAGGAACAGCAACAGAAGAGGAAAGTCGACAGCCTAGCAAAAGATCTCGACAGAAGGACATTGGCGGTCGAGAGAGTCGAGTCCAGGTTCCTCGATATAAAACTTATCGAATATAATCCAGACCATGATGCCGAGCCGCTAAATGGGAAGAGAGAGCAGTTGGACTATCTTAGGAAGAAGCTTGATTCAGAAAAGGAAAAACATATTAACTTTGTGAAAGAAACACAACGGATCACCCTGATTGGCTTTCAGACAGGGTTTGCTGCCATATTTGAATCCTTGTCTGAATTCTCGAAAGCATCTCAAAATATGTATAACAACCTTGTGGCTAACAACGATGAAGCCAAGGAGGAAGAGAACCAAACTTCCATCGAAGGTTCGCAACAGGCCAATGATACTGGCAACAGGTGACAAGAGTTAACCTGAAAATGGATGCAGGAGTAGTTGTATGAGTTACTTGTATATTGATCATATGTCGAAGCCACTCGCTGAGACATAGTTTATTGTTCCTTCATAGTTTGCGACATATTGTTTGTTGGTTGATGTATTTTGACGTTTTCTTTTTGTTTCCCACCCGTTCTCTTTTTTTTTTTATGGGTTCCAGGATTGGTTTGTTCATTGATTGAATGTTAACCCCTAATATTGGAGTCTTCTTGCTGTTCTGGAAAATGTTAAATTGAGGAGTCGGACACTTGGTCGAACCCTTTCCTGCTTGTATCAATAGTTTAAGTCAAACTCCAGAACCCCGTCCTTGATTCGGATTTGCAGGCTGGAACTCGCCCTCACAAAGTAGGGATTTGCTAGTTATAGATTTTTACAACGAAAACAAGCAAAGAACGTTAAAATTCTTGTCGAACTATGGGGGCGAAAATTGAAGTTGCCCATCGAGCATGACCACATAGAAGGTGAACCAAATTGGACAATTGCTACTAGCAAACAGACAAGGCATTTGCTACATTCTACCTGTAAATTTTTACAACATGAAATTGCACATCCTAACAAAGCCAGGGCATGATATCGCCGAGGAACGAGGTTGCAATTTATATTTCATGGTTCCAGAATTTACACTTTTACCCATCATCCTACCTCAGGTACAGCGAGACCAACAATTCAGAGAAGAGGATAAACTCACTGATTACCGTAGCAGGTGAGTGTATTCCAAAAATAGGGACTATGTCCACTTGCAACCAGCTCTCCGCTGCTGAACCCACCACAGCACCAGCAACAAGGCCTCCCAAAGTGATTACAATTGCCTTCCCTGCAAAACACGAACTAGTCAATCACTCAGTCGATCAAACATCCCTCACCCTTCTCTAAAGAAGGCAGTTTGACAGGGGTAATGGCTTGAGCAACAAAAAGGATAAGAGGGTCATAAGGAATTACCAAATTTGACATTCTTTTTGGTCATGAAGTACAAGCTTGCCCCCAAACTGGTAGCTATGATCAATCCAGGAACATCGGCACCAGCATAAGACGCTGTTGTGACTCCATTAACATAATTTAAAACCATCAGGGTTCCGTAGACTCCTGCTTGTATGCCCAAATTGCTGGTCGATGGTTTGTCCATTGAGAGGGGTGTTTTCCTCAGAGTTGTTTGAAGCCATTGAGGCATTGATCCAGCACCAGGTCCCCTAGCAGTCTTCACATCAGCATATCGAATGCTACTACTCACAACCTTGCCAGCTCGACGCTGAGACAAGCTTTGCATGAGCAGCATATCATATGCAGCCTCAACCTGGAGTAGATGTTGCATAAGTTTTTTTTAGGTGACAAGGGCAGGAAAATACTGAAAGATATTGAAACTAAAAGGAACCCTTTATTTACAACAACAACCATATTCAAAAGAAGAATCTATCAAATAAGTTAATGAACCAAGAGCTGCAAGAAAAAGTAGGCATGCTATCCTAGGTTGTGCGCACTAAAGTCAGCATAATCTATGGCTTATAATCCTACAATATGGTAAGCAATGGCAATGCAATCGCCTCTCCAGGATGCATGAAAAAGTGACTCTTTCCAACAAACTCATCATAAGTGTCCGATCATTGGATGCCCTGCAATTTGCACATCCACTAAATGTGATTCCGGGAATGGTTATCTCCTGAATGCAAGTAAGATTATCTAGAGGCACCACGACATATTGGTCACAGTTTGCTGTCTACACTTTCCAATCTCTACGTCAAACTCCGTCCCCCGAATTCAACACAAACATAAATGCAACAACCCCCAGCTTGTTCCACAAATAGGGAGACAGCAATGACACATCTTCACAATTGGTACAGATTCAACCCAAGGCAAAACGCGGGGACAAATGAACTCCCGCCTTGAATTCGCAACAAGGGGGCGTCCTCCAAACCTCTCAAATCTATCAGAAATTAGAAACTCCAAATGTCTAATTCAAGAGCAAACACAATGCACGTGGCCAAATTCGCGCTCTAACTAAGGGATCGATCAACAACTGCCAAAAGAAAGGACCTTTGAAGCGTAAAGCAAGAAACTTTATCTTCTCTATTTAGCAAGAAATCTTTGTTTAAGGGGGACCCACCTGAGCAACAGCTTCCTGGTCGTCCCTACAGTTGGCGAGGGTGGCGTTCTTGGCTCGGAGTATATCCTCAAACGACGACCCCTCGGCCACCCCCAGCAGCTTCAGTGCGCTCTCCACCGACATCTCCGACGGAGCCGAGTCGTCGGCTCGCGACCCGGCTCCACTGGCGCGACGCCGCCACCGGCAAGCCACCGACTTCCAACAAGACTCCTGCTTTACCGGCTTCACCCTGCAAGGAGGAGGCGGCAAGTTGTGGGCCGCCCGGCCCGGGAAGGGCGATCCGGTCGGACCCACCATCCGGTTCGCCCGAACAGAAAGCGCCGCCGCCGCTGTCTCCATGCGTGTCGGGATAATACTAAAAGCAATGATTGAGAATTAATTATCCAATTCCGTTATGATCCTAGAGAGAGAGAGGGAGAGAGAAAGTGTTAGCGTGTTAAAGAGGAGGATGAGAGTGGAAGGAGCGAACAAGCAAGAGTTGATGTGTTAGATTTTGGTGTTCTCTCTCTAATAACGAAAAGATTTTGTGGAGCTTTTGCGGTTGTGGCTGCTCCGTCGCTTTTGCATTTGGACCCCGTAATTAATTGGCGTTATCTACACTTCTACTCATCATTTTGTTTTTCTTTGGTTAATTAAAGAATCATTAACTTTTGTTTGGTTTACTTAATTCTTAGATTCTTGATTAAATTGTTATTGATAAACAAAAATTTCAGATTTTTTTTTTGTGCTTTTACAAAATTAGTGATACTATTGTAGCGTCATGATATGATTAATAGTATGTGTTGTCAATTGTCATCACTTGCAAGTATTCCAAAATATCATATTTTCATTTAATCTTGAAATTATTTCAAAAAAGTGTCATGAAAAAATGTGCAATTTGATTATAAAAAATAATATTAATCAAATCATTTAAACATTTCATACAATATATATCATTTATAGCGTATCACAATTATATACATAATTTGGTTATTTTCAAAAGATTTTTTTCATTTCGAATTTAGATTTTACAATTACAAAAAACAACTAGTGATATAAAACTTGATCGGTTCATTCGTTGTTTCAAAAGATCTCTATCATTTCAAATTTATATTTTACTATGCCATTATATGTCGGAATAACTAGGTGGTATAAGAAAACGTAATTGCTCTATTTTATGGTTATGCTTATTGCTTGCCGTGACAGAATCAGAAATTGCAAGAATTTTTTCCTTTTAAGCATGGCTCTGTCCGTAAGTTCAAATTGACAATTGAAAATGACAAGCATCGAGAGATTTAAGGCGTACCTAAACATTGTCTTTAAAAAAATGGACTTTATAAAATTACACATACTAACTTAAAGTTTTGCAATTTTTAAAAGAGCATCGTGTAATTTTTTCCATCCAACTTTTGTTCTTGTAGTTTGTTTTGTCTAACATCGTGGTTGTCCATGTGAAATATTTGTTATCTGACATAGAATTTTATTTGATTAAGCTATAATGACGTAGCATGCAATAAATATCCAATTCAATCTCACTTACTTTATGATTGTAACGGTTAGAGTTTTTTTTTTTTGAATAAGAAACTTCATTCATTGATAATAAGCCATCCGGCATCTACAAAGTGCAGTTATGGAAAAACAATAAATACAAATCATCCCCTTCGCTATGGTACTTCCCTATCTGGATCTAGCCATGGATGGGAGCGATAGTCCATCTTTCGCGAAGATCTCTTCCAGAACTGGAGTAGTTTTCCATTGGTGACCATGCAGTAAACCATAGAGCTAAACAAAGATACAAATAGAACTAAAACAACTGGAAAAACAACAAAAAACTCACACAAGGGGAGACGAAAACTCTCACAAGGAGAGACGAAAACTCTCACAAGGAGAGAATCACTCCGTTATTTAACGGAAGAAACAGGACAAAATAAACAGAAAGAAAAAGAAAAACAAACGGCAAACAGAGTTTCTCAAGGAGTCGTGGAAGCAGCAGTCGAGAATTGGCCCGCCGTAGAGGATGAAGAGAAAAAGGTGAAGAGCAAGGAGGGAGGCCGAGCCTCCCCCCTTACCTGGGAAGCGGCTAGGTTTTTTTGAGAGAGAGAGAGGAGGCTAGGTTTTTTTTTGAGAGAGAGAGGGAAGTGAATAGTTTTATTAAGATTGTAACGGTTAGAGTTGTATCACATCTTCCCCGTTCTTAATTGCCTAACGGCCTATCTGGAAATTTCACAAAATAGGAAACGGAATTCATCACCAGAGGTTAAAAAATTGGAAGTGTGTTTGGAACCAAATCTTTTGGAAATGGAATTCATATTTTCATTAAAACTCAAGGATTGGAAATCCCACCAAAATAGGTCGGAATTGTAGTGACAAAAAGGGAACTGCCAACTAAGTTACTCTGATACCCTTAAACTATCTAAATATTTACAAACTTTCCCCATTTATTGATCTATTTTCATTAATCGTCCGCCAGAAGCTTCCTCTAAGTCATTCTCGCAAATAAACTTAAGGATCTTCTTGTGCTGCTTTAGTGGATTGCCGGAGAGCGCAAAGACTGGCTCGGGAAGCTTCGGGGCGTTTGGTTTTTGGGATTAAGTGGGGGAGCCGAGGTTTGGGTGAGCTGGAGGGAGCCCAGCGGTGGTTCGATGAGGAGAAGGTGCTTCCTGAGGCGGCGCTCCGCCGTGGCTTCTTCCGAGCTGGAGAAGGAGAAGAACGTATCTGTTTTCCGACCGGGCATCCGCCGAGAAGACGGTAGGAATTGGCGAGGAATATTTCGAGGAAAGCGAGTTTAAAGAGTAACAAGGGATAGAGATGGGCTGGGGGCCTAATTAGTTAAAAAGAGTTAAGTCATAAAGGTGTTAATGTAAAAATTTCAAATTAATTCTTAAAGTTTTGTTTTGATTTCAAATGAAAAATAGAAATGTGATTCTATATCTATTTCTATATTATCGGAATTAGAATTCTTTTCTTGACGTTCCAAACAAGTTCTCCAAATTCAAATTATGGGCACATGGCCCATGGATTTAACAGGGTGTACAAAATAATTTAACAAATTCAACATATAAGAAAATATAGTAAATCCTAGTTCCAACAATGACATAGAGTTTCGGTGACATTACAAAAAAACAAGTAATTGGTTTATTGGGCATATCATCAAGTAATTTAATTAATTGGGCTTCCACAATTGATTGGTCTGTCTAAAACACAAGATAATAGCCCAATCAAAAGTACAAATGGGCCTATCCCGCAAAATAAAACAGTGAATGACCTGAATTCTTGGCTCAATAGTTTATCCCCGGCGTTAAATTTTGAATTCACGACTTGCTTAATTAAATTTTTTTCTTTATTTAATAAAACAAATTTAGTGAATTAACATAGGATGCTCTTTCGAAATACTTTTTTTTGTCACTGGTGAAACTGGAAATCTCAGTCACCGAAACATCACATAAACAAACGGAGGCACATTACAACTAGTGGCGTCAATTAACTCTACTTAATTATTATTATTTTTGAAAATTAAATATATTTTTTAATATGTGTATCTACTAAATTTAAACATTCACCCCAAAAAAATTAATCATTAGTTTAACTAAACTACCAAAAATAATAGGGTAAAATAGCCATATAAGTGATAACTCCTTAATAAAACTAATAGGATATAATAGAGTAAAAAATCTGAAAAGCAACTCTCATATTTTTTTCTAGGATTTCTGCGAATCTTGTCTCCCTCTCTTTATTCATCCATTTGGTCCATATTTTTATTTGACTTCAGCTGAAATATGTCAACAATTCAAAAACGATGCTTGTGAACGATACATATTAAGTAACATATTTTATAGTATCGATCTCAATTGAATTTTATTATATTATTTTTAAGTTGTTATTGATAGAATTAATTAGGTTTCTTATATATTCGTGTTTGTTTATGTGAATTTTTTATAATTTTGATTAGTTATGGATAAGTATGTAAAAAAAGGAAAAATGCATATTGACGAAGTAATAGTTCTAGAAGCGCATAAAACAACTTCAAGCAAACTTATGTAGACATTATTCGGATCCTGGTTTAAGACCAAGAATTTTATCATATCACCCTGACATCCATGATAGAGTAAGAAGAAAATATCTATTATCTGGACCTTGTCATCCTAAAATACATAATTTTCAGAAACATAAATTTGAAACTGTGACACGTTCTTTTATTCCTGCTTAGTATGATGATCATAAAAAATTAGTTAGAATACAACATAAACGAAAAAACTGCATTTTGTCTTTGTTGCTATTTATTTAAGTTTGAAAATGACAAGCACGAAGGTGGCGTCTCTTTTGTTGTGGAAGGTTTTAGTTCTTTGATTAGATATTTGGCTCATAAATAGGTAGAAACACATAGAGATCTTATTTATCCTATAGTATTTCGACTCTTGAAAGTAGCTTTGATATTATTGGTTGCAACGTTGAGAGAGCTTTTTTGCCATGAATATTTTGAAGAATTGTCTTCGCAACAAGATTGAGGATCATTTACTAACTGATAGTTTAATTACATATATTGCGAAAAACGTATTTAATTGTATTGACAATGAAGCTATCATTCAACGATTTCAACACATAAGTAATCGCATAGGACAATTATGAATACTATAATTACATATTTTGAATTTTTTAAAAAAATAATATTATCCCCACTCAATAACAAGGTCCATGAAATATGGATTAAAAATCTCAATTTGTGACCAAGAATCTAAAAACAAAACAACAACATAATTTCGTAGACGCAAAAATTAACATCAACCATTAAAAATAATAGAGACATTTTGAGCATTCAAATTTTTAGATTTACCATAGCTTCAAAATTCTACTTCGCCTAGAAAGTCTTTTTTTTTATTTTTTTCATTAATTTTTCTCCTTTATCTATCTAAATAAATACACACTCACTTGTGATAATCTACACCCTACTGAAGTTATGGGCATTGACCTCCTCTCTTCCAGGGGTGATTTTTTCTTCAACATTATCACCACCGCCATAGAACTAGCGAAACTGGCAGATTTTATATAGGCTGGCTACTAGCCGATCTTAGACAATAACGATGATCTAATAATAGAAATTGACTAGATACCTAAAGGAAGGATAGTAGCGAAGCTAGAGCCCGAGAAGAAGAAGCCGTGGGTGAAACCGATGGCCTGTTTACTACTCTATGCCATCCCTTTACTGATCATGGTAGGACCAAAGATGTGGGGAATTGATCGCGCCTGTCACATGGGTGATTTTTTCCTCAACATCCTCACTGTGGCGATAGATTTCTTCAGTTTTTTAAATACACCTCTAGTTTTCATATAATAGAATAGCATATAGCGTTATCCGCTAGACAAAAACAAAATTATTTCCATTGGAATTGAATAATCACTTTGATATTCTTGAATGGTAGGAGAACGACACACATGATGATGATATGCGGATGCATAGTTGCAATGGATGACCATGATCATAATTCCTGGAGACGAAGATATACTTTCAAACAATTCAAGTATGATTTTTTATGGTTACAATTTGATAAGTTTGATTTGTTAAGGGTTCTTTTTTCATTAATTTTTCTCCTTTATCTATCTAAATAAATACACACTCACTTGTGAAAATCCACACCCTACTGAAGTTATGGGGCATTGACCTCCTCTCTTCTAGAGGAGATTTTTTCTTAAACATTATCACCACCGCCATAGAACTAGCGAAATTGGTAGGTTTTATATAGGTTGGCTACTAGCAGATCTTGGACAATAATGATGATCTAATATTAGAAATTGACTAGATACCTAGACGGAGGATAGTAGCCGAAGAGAATACCATTTGGATATATGCTATAGTTAATTATGTTTGTTTGTTCTCTATTGCGATCTTGGGTATTATTATATGCTAGTTTATTATTATTTCATTATTTTTTTTGAGGTGATCCAATCAAAAGTTGTCCTGCCATCAATTTTTTCTATCACAACTCGATTTTTAATTAGTCAATTGATGTATGTGTATAACGATGTAACCTAATAATGGGATTTGTTCTATCATGAGTTGTCCCTGCCATTGATCGAAACATATTGCTCATAATTTCTTCCTCCATTTATCAGAAGATTTGTTTGTCATGACTTAATAATTTAATTCTAGACTAATCAATCTGACCATGGAAATGGTTTGAGAACGTCACCTACACTATGAATAGTATATGTCGAGATTCTTGTTTTGAAATCTATCTAATTAGGCCGTGTATATGGTTCTAGATTAATTAACATGATTTTGTAGGTGGGAAAATAACATCAACCATTACAAATAATAGAGATATTTTGAGCATTCAAGTTTCTAGATTTACCATAGCTTCAAAATTCTACTTTGCGTACAAAGTCGCTTTTTCTTTTTTCATTTATTTTTCTCCTTAATGTATCTAAATAAATACATATTCGCTTGTGAAAATCCACACCATATTAAATATGCTAAACTATGGGTTAATATCTAGTGTTATGTTGGAGTAGATTTGATCAATCTACTGACATAACTCTTATAAAAAAGGATATGTAAACATTGAGGAGAATAAGACTTGAGCCAAATTGATAGATTAACAAGTTATGAGTGATTGAAGATCTTATGAAGAAGGTTCATATAGATAAACAAGTCACAAATCAATACCTCTAGTACTAAATTTTTGTCTCTTTCTTATAATGTGAGTGTACATGTACTAGATTGTACTATGATATGCTAAGCTTAACACTTCTAATGAATCTTGTAGCCCTAAGTTAAATGGTAGTGTATAAAGTGAAATATACATTTGATAAATTCTATATGAGTATCAAGTGGAGCCGCTTGTATAAGATTGTGGCTTAATCCTTGGAGCACTCAGGAATTATCAAGCTGCGCACATGATCGATTTAGCATAAAACGGAGAAAAGAACAAGAGTTGCAGGGATGAAGTATGATTTATAGAGTTCAAGTATATAAAATAGTGATCATGATTCATAAAAGTTAAGAAAACTTCATCACGAGACTTGTATAATTTTTCTATAAGTCTAATAACTGGTTCACATTTTGCGAGACATCAAAGATGATACACTTGCATCTATATATCTACACAGAAAATTATTTCAAATTTTTTTGCTATGTATATAAGTGGAAAATATTTAAAAGATATTTTGATATACATAAATAATTTGTGTGAGTAATGTGAGATATTACAAATTATAACATCCACATTAAAATTATAAATTAATAGTGGATATTTTTATTTATGAAAAATTATTTATTCTTTTAAGATTTAATAATCTTTATATTTTATTTTTAATTTCATGACATTCCAAGTTTATTGTATAAATCAAATGTTGCACAATTAAATTGTGAAAATATCATATTTATTTTGCCCTTTGGATATTTATTATAAGAATATTGTCTTTCATTTGTGAGAAACAAAAGTCAAGTGTAGAATATTTTGGTAAAATTTATTAGTTCATTTTCAGATTCTAAATAGTTATACTATGTTCTTATTAGTCATTTGATTACCCGTATTTATGTTGGATGTACGGATACGAGTACTTGATTAGGATCGGGCTATAGTCGAGGCAAGTGTTAGACACTTTCTCCGTAAGACGAGATTGCCCCGTATATTTCAGTGCACTACGAGCTACAGCAATTGTCCCCAAGATACAACGACTATTTTGGGCGGCTCCAAGATTATTGCACACGACTCTCGAACCTTTCGGACGAACCCTTATATACCCAAAACTTTCGGACTCAAGAGAAGGGGAGAGAAGAACAATTATTGCTAATGAATGCTTATGCAATGAATTGTTGGGATGATTAAAATGAAAGGAGGAGGGTTCTATTTATAGTAAACCAAAGGACATGTTGAAATCATTTCAAAAGCCACCAATGAAATAAACTTTAAAAGTCATGTCCAAATTCCCTCCTTTCATTTATTTATTTATTTAATTGTTTACCAACTTGTGTCTCTTGATTTTTACTTCTTAAAAACTAAAAGACACCAACAATCCCCCACATGGTTAACAATTTAGTCTAACAATCACATGAATGATGACCAATGCATGCAGACTCTAATCGAAAGTTCCGACGTGTTATTATTGCATCGAGACAGGTAGTTTGCGGCTTTGAACCTTCTCTAGTAAGATGTTATCGGATTTACTCGCTGCTCGGTGAACACGATGTCTTGAACTGTCAGCTTTTTGTGTAAACCAAGACAATAACATTTACACAATAACAACCCTAGTATATTTAGGTTCTCACGTTGTGTCCTTTTCGGCCATGGACCATATCTTGGATTCATAAGTGTTTTTCCTATTTGAAGCGGCCTCACTTCACACTTACATAGGTGACCTCCTATCGGGAGTATCCTGCCATACTCCACCTTCAACAAGGTATAGGAATCATTAAAAGCAAAAATACTTAACCTAGCCACACCTCTGCAGGTCGACACCTGGGCAGCTTCTGAGAATGGGTTAGGTTCCAGGTGATTAACTGAACCCTCCATAACTTAGTTGTCTCGTTGAACCAAGTTCATGGGATCTCCACTCATCATGGTTGAGTTACCGCTATGGACGTCCTTTTTGTGTGGATTTTAATCCCATTCCCCTTACTGTATTGTACATTTGATCTCGATTGATTCCTTTCGTAAAAGGATCAGCTATGTTGTCCTTGGACTTTACATAGTTAATGGTGATCACCCCTTTGAGATCAATTGCCTAATGGTATTATGTCTCCAATGGATATGTTGAGACTTACCGTTGTACATTGTACTTTGTGCTCTCCCGATTGCAGACATGCTATCACAATGTATTAATACGGGAAGTACCGGTTTTTCCCAGCACGGAATGTCCTCTAGGAAGTTTCTGAGCCATTCAGCTTCTTCCCCAGCTTTGTCTAGTGCTATAAACTCTGATTCTATTGTGGATCGAGCTATGTATGTTTGTTTAGAGGACTTCCAAGACACAGCTCCTCCTCCTATGTGAATATATATCCACTCGTAGATTTGGAGTCCTTCGTGTCTGATATCCAGTTTGCATCACTGTATCCTTCTAATACAGCTGGATATTTAGCATAGTGTATCCCATGGTTTATGGTATGCTTCAAATACCGTAAAACCCTTTCTAGAGCTAGCCAGTGATCCTTTCCTAGATTACTTGTGAATCTGCTAAGCTTACTAACTGAGTACGCAATATCGGGACGAGTGCAATTTGTTAAATACATCAAGCTCCCGATAATTTATGCATACCTCAGTTGAGATACTGGGTCCCCTTGATTCTTAGCTAACTGTAGATTTAAGTCTACCAGTGTCTTAGCTGGAGGTCTGTCAAAAGCTTCGAATTTCTTGAGCATGTTTTCCACGTAGTGGGATTGTGTCAAGATAATTTTGTCTGCTTTTCTAGAGATCTTTATCCCTAATATGACGTCTGCCAGACCCATATCTTTCATGTCAAAGTGATTCTTTAACATGTTCTTAGTTTTCACAATAACCTCGTTATTGCTTCCCATAATTAGTAAGTCATCTACATAAAGACATACAATTACGTAAGCTTCAGGCGTGCCTTTAATGTAAACATATTTATCGCACTCATTGATCTTGAAACCATTTGACATCATTGTCTTGTCAAATTTTTCGTGCCACTGTTTTGGCACTTGCTTAAGCCCGTATAGTGACTTGACTAGTTAGCATACTTTATGCTCTTGTCTAGGAGCCACAAACCCTTCAGGTTGCTCCATATATATCTCTTCCTCTAGTTCTCTATTCAGGAAAGTAGTTTTTACATCCATCTGGTGGATTTCGAGGTTATAGAGAGCTGCAACAGCTATGAGCACTCTAATTGATGTGATTCTTGTGACAGGTGAATATGTGTCAAAGAAATTATATCCCTCCTTCTGTTTGAACCCCTTAGCTACCAATCGAGCTTTATACTTATCGATTGATCCATCAGCTTTGTATTTCCTTTTAAGGATCCACCTGCAACCCAAAGGTTTACAGCCCGGTGGGAGATCCACGATTTCCCATGTGTGGTTTTGCATAATGGACTCTATCTCACTATTGATAGCCTCCTTCCAGAGAGGAGCATCTGGACTCGACAATGCCTCTTGAATTGTCCTGGGTTCATCTTCTAACGCATAGGTTAGATAGTCTGGACCAAAAAATTTGGCTACCTTTGTCTGTTTGCTACGTCTAGGTTCATTGTCTTCTTGATTTGACCCTTGCGTAGTCTCGTGTGCCCTTTTCTTGGGACTTCCTTCTTTTCTTTCCTTATTAGGAAAGATATCTTCAAAGAATGTTGCGTTCCTTGATTCAATGACTATTCTTGCGTTAATTTCCGAGTTTTCAGATTTGTGCACTAGGAATCGATAAGCACTACTATTTTTTGCATATCCGATAAAGATGCAATCAATGATCTTGGGTCATATCCTTACCTGCTTATGTTTAGGTACTTCGACCTTTGCTAGGCACCCCCACACTTTAAGGTAACCGTAGGAAGGTTGTCTTCCTTTCCATAGCTTGTATGGAGTTTTGTCCCTTTTCTTGTGTGGCAACTTGTTTAGAATATGGTTAGCTGAGAGCACGGCTTCCCCTCACATATTCTGGGGTAAGCCCGAGCTAATCAACATAGTGTTCATCATCTCCTTAAGAGTTTGATTTTTGCATTCAGCTATGCTATTCGACTAAGGTGAGTACGGAGCAGTCGTCTGATGAATAATACTGTGTTCTCGGCAAAGTTCCTCAAACGAAGCTACATATTCTCCTCCTCGATCACTTTGGATCATTTTGATTTTTACGCTGAGTTGATTTTCAACCTCATTCTTATACCTCTTAAAGGCCTCAAGAGCTTCATCTTTACCTTTCATGAGATATACGTAATAATATCTTGTGCAATCGTCGATAAACGTGATAAAGTATTTCTTTCCACCTCTAGTTTGTACGTGTTTCATATCGCAAGTATCCGTATGAATTAACTCTAAAGGCGTGGTACTTCTTTCCACCAAATGAAAAGGTACTTTGGCCATTTTAGCCTCCACACATACCTCACATTTATCGGAAGGGTTGAATTCTAGATTCGGTAATAAATTTAAACTTACTAACTTTCTTAGCGAGTTTAAATTTACGTATCCTAATCTACCATGCCATAAATTAGAACACTCGACCAAATAAGAAGAAGCTTTTATTACATTATGACCGTCAAAGTTAACCTTGCGGTGTACAGTTATTACATTCATCTTAAAGAGCCCCTTTTCTAGGTAACCCTTGCCTAAAAATTGACCCGCTTTGGTCAGTACAAACTTATCCGACTCGAATACAAGTTAAAAACCAGCTTTGCTTAATGCTGAGCCAGAAACTAAGTTCTTGCGGATTGTCTGGGACATGCAGCACATCATTGAGAGTCAGCTCCTTTCCTTAGGTCAGCTTCAAGACCACCTTGCCTAGTCCGACGATGTTGGACATTGCGGAGTTTCCCATGAACAGCTTTCGGTCATTGATCGGCATGTAGTATGAGAACAACTCCTTATCTGAGCAGATGTGGCAAGTAGCTCTAGTATCCACGAATCACTCCCTCGGATTATCCACTAGGTTGGCCTCGAACACCACAGCTAATAGATCTATCTGGTCTTCGGCTAGGTTGGCCTTTCCTTGGTCGTCCTTCTTCGGCAGGTGACAATCCTTAGCCATGTGGCCGAGTTTCCCGCAGTTGTAGCAAGCGTTCTTGATCTTCTTATTCTTGCTCTTCTTGGGCTCTTGCTTCTCGTGCTTATCCCTGGACTTCTTCCTCTTCTTGCCACCTTTACCTTCGGCGAGGTTTACGATACTTTCGAAGAGGGCTTTGCCTTGCTTGACTTCGAACTTTCGATTGTCTTCCTCGATCCGAAGCCTCACGATCAGGTCTTCTAGACTCATGTCCTTCCTCTTATGCTTGAGGTAGTTCTTGAAGTTCTTCCAGAGTGGGGGGAGCTTCTCGATCATCGCGGCTACTTGGAAGGACTCGCTAAGTTACATCCCTTCGGCATGGATCTCGTGAAGGATCAGTTGCAACTCCTGCACTTGGTCGATGACCTTCTTGGAGTCCACCATCTTGAAGTCGAGGAACCGCCCGACGATAAACTTCTTCGTCCCGGCATCCTCCGTTTTGTACTTCTTCTCGAGTGAACTCCACAGCTCCTTAGCGGTCTTGTGTACCGCATAGACGTTGTAGAGCGTGTCGTCTAGTCCATTCAGGACGTAGTTGCGGCAGAGGAAATCACTGTGATTCCATGCGTCGAGGGCGTTGATCACTTGCTGATCTTTCTCGTTCTCCGCGACCTTTGGTGCGTCCTCCTTCAGGAACCGTACCAGGTTGAGCATGGTCAGGTAGAACGTCATCTTCTGTTGCCACTTCTTGAACTCGGTACCGTTGAACTTTGCTGGCCTTTCAGCATGGACAGTTCGCGGGTCCGTGGTCAGAGCAATGGTGCTACTCGATGCCATCTTCAAGTACGATCTCGTCTTACGATTGTTGGATGTACGGATACGAGTACTTGATTAGGATCGGGCTATAGTCGAGGCAAGTGTTAGACACTTTCTCCGTAAGACGAGATTGCCCCGTATATTTCAGTGCACTATGGGCTACATCAATCGTCCCCAAGATACAACGACTATTTTGGGCGGCTCCAAGATCGTTGCACACGACTCTCGAACCTTTCGGACGAACCTTTATATACCCGAAACTTTTGGACTCAAGAGAGGGGGAGAGAAGAACAATTATTGCTAATGAATGCTTATGCAATGAATTGTTGGGATGATTAAAATGAAAGGAGGAGGGTTCTATTTATAGTAAACCAAAGGACATGTTGAAATCATTTCAAAAGCCACCAATGAAATAAACTTTAAAAGTCATGTCCAAATTCCCTCCTTTCATTTATTTATTTATTTAATTGTTTACCAATTTGTGTCTCTTGATTTTTACTTCTTAAAAACCAAAAGACACCAACAATTTATTTGAAATGAGAAAAGTATATTTAATCCTAAAAAACTATATCTATCGATGAAATAATTCTTAAAGATTATGTGACTAATATCAATCCTTTGTTCATAACAATATCTACGTAATTAACATTTTCTTCTTTTATATTTTATTGTTGAAGGCAAACTTGCATATCAAGTACGAATTACAAAACGTCATAGGCCCAACATGTTACCAAGCCGTGGTAGCAATTCATGGACATCGTTATTGGAAATATGGATTAAAAATCTCAATTTGTGACCAAAATCAGAATTTTTCATGCAACCTTACTTGTGCAGAATCCGGGGTGAACGACAATATGAACTCAAGTGCTTAATCCTTTTTTAGGAGTACGTCTTTTGTGCATGAACAAACTCAAATATTATCGATTAGAATATTTATCAATCTAATCCCACTCAGGACACATTAGCTTACTGCATCCATCACGACAAGGGCCAAGTACTTCACAGCTTAGTTTGTACATAATAATTTCACAATGCAAAATTTCATCGTTGTGAAGAAAATATGATTCCAAGTAATTCCCGGCTCCTACATAATGATTACTGTAGACAAAAATGAACTTTTAAATAATTTGAGTAACTTTGATTTATTAAGAATTGTTAAGTCGGTTATTTGTAACATTACTTAAAACGAAAATACCGGTGATTGATACATTGGGCACATGATCAATGGCTTCTTTATGGAATAAAACTTGCCTACGAATTAACATAGAACTGAAACCGAATTGGACACTCAATTACTCTCTTTCAGTTATTTTTTTTGTCACTGGTGAAACAGAAAATCTCACAATCTGAAAAATTAGATAAACGAGCAATAGATAAATTTGACCTGTCGAATAAGGTTCTGTAATATTTAACATAATTTGACATCCCCGTATTTTTAATATTTTAATTTTAGGTCGGCGAGGTGGGTCCACCAAGGCAAGTTCGTCCAGTGTCCACCGTTCACGTGTTTTTATTTGCTTTGCTCCCGCCACCGGACAAAATCCAAACCAAAGAGCCTTGCCTGGATGTATTTCCATTATTGCCATTAATTATCTCCTCCAAATAAAAAAATAAAATTAAATTAAAATACCCCAATCACAGATCTATCTCGGCCCATTATTCTTCTCCCATAATCTGCAAAAAGATATACGTTCTCTCTCTCTGCACCGGATCGCGAAGTGGGCAAGTGATAATTTCCAATCCAGATCCCAAATTCCTCACCTTTTCACTGGTTAGATTGTAAAGTCCCGGTCTTTATCATGTGTGCTGTTCGTGGGGATCAATTTGATTAGAATTGGGGTTGATTTTGTTTTGGGTTGATCACAATTGGGGTTTATTTTGTTGACGACTGTTGTGCTTTTTTGTTTGAAGGATTTGTTGAGGAGAGAGAGAAATGGGGGTGGCTCAGAACAGTAGCGAAATGGAGGAGGGCACCTTGGAAATTGGAATGGGTAAGCTAATTTTGATTAGTTCGTTTACTTCTTTCTTTCTGTGTTATTTTGATTCTTAGCGGTCGAATTGGCGGTTGATCAAGTTAACTCATTGGGAGATTCTGTGATGTTTGGTTGTTGTGCAGAGTATAGAACTGTTTCCGGAGTTGCCGGGCCCCTTGTTATTCTCGAGAAAGTTAAGGTCGGCCATCTTCCTCATCTTTGTGTCTCTTTTGTTGCATTTGCGCGAAGATTGAGTGATTCAGTCTATTTCGCCTGCTCGCATATGTGTGTTAATGGATTGACTGTCTTTTCTAGGGACCCAAATATCAAGAGATTGTCAATATTCGTTTAGGAGATGGATCAATACGCAGAGGCCAAGTGCTCGAAGTAGATGGCGAGAAAGCTGTAGTTCAGGTGATCACTCGTGTGCTTTCTGTTACTTGATGATATGTAATCAAGAGGGGTGTGCCGGGTCGACCCGAGGTCTATTAGTTTCCGGTTAGCCCATTAGACTACTTCCCTGCGCTTATGTTGGATCGCTGCAGTGACCACGCCTTTTCCATTGTAAATATTATTATCTTTTGGACCCTTGTTTAAGCTTTTGAACTTCCCTATTCATGATAATTACGTATTTGCTAAATGATCTGCCTGCTCGCCTCTTGATGTTGCTGTTCAGGTCTTTGAGGGCACGTCTGGTATTGATAACAAATACACAACTGTGCAATTTACTGGAGAGGTATGGGATCCGTCCTAGTCTCAAGAGTTTTCTTTTTAGAGTCAGTGTCTGGCATGAACTTTAACTGGATGCAACATCATGCGTTGAGATCTTGAAAGTGAAAGCTTTGTTCATCATCTTTATGATGCTTGCCAGCCACCAGGATAATCCGACCTCTTGAACATTTTTTATCTACATCTGAATCTGCTTTATTTTTTTCCCTGGCCTGGGATCTCTAGGTTTTAAAAACTCCTGTCTCACTGGATATGCTTGGGCGCATTTTTAATGGTTCTGGGAAGCCAATTGATAATGGTCCTCCTATCTTACCTGAGGCTTACTTGGACATTTCTGGTAATTTATCTATTTTTATTTTTTTCTTCTGAAAGTTAGTAAATTGTTGTTACATTAATGCATGTCTGGCCCCATCCATTCTTATGCTTGGTGCTCCGATACTTATGCTCAGATGTTTGCAGGAAGTTCAATCAATCCTAGCGAGAGGACATATCCTGAAGAAATGATACAAACAGGGATCTCCACTATTGATGTCATGAACTCTATTGCTAGAGGACAGAAGATTCCTCTGTTCTCTGCTGCCGGTCTTCCCCATAATGAGATTGCTGCACAAATCTGTCGGCAGGCGGGTCTTGTAAAGAGATTGGAGAAAACTGAAAACCTTCTTGAGGTAAATTTTCTTGATATCTATTTACTAGAAAATATCAAGATTAAATGACTTTCTGAGGAATGATTATCGATGGGGGACCATTGTTTCCAAGATTAAGTATATCTATTCAGTTACTAGAACAAACAGTTTTTATGCAGATGTTCCTCTGTCCTTGTTCCCTGTATCTGAGTTAACTATAATTTTTCCTAATTTTTTTTGTGCTTATTTTCAGGATGGTGAAGAGGACAACTTTGCCATTGTATTTGCAGCTATGGGTGTAAACATGGAAACTGCTCAGTTTTTCAAACGTGATTTTGAGGAAAACGGCTCAATGGAGAGGGTGACACTATTTCTGAACTTGGTAAGCTTCGTTATTGCCTGTTAATCTACATGATCAGTGAAGTCTTGAAGGCCTCAACTATTGCTCTGTTATGTTCATAAACTACTTAGCTTGAAGTGATTTATCTGAAATCACTGTGTTATCCAGGCCAATGACCCAACAATTGAACGCATTATTACTCCTCGTATTGCCCTCACTACAGCAGAATATCTGGCATATGAATGCGGAAAGCATGTCCTTGTTATACTCACAGATATGAGTTCTTATGCTGATGCCCTTCGTGAGGTACGGGAATCTTCTTTAATATCTTCAATTTTCATAAACATTTGAAGAAAGCAATTCGTGCAAAACCTGGAATGTGTTCCCTGTCTCATTTGTTTCCCTCTCTTCTAGTTTGTTTAAGATGTTTAAGAGGCCAGCTGAAATTGTTGACTTGATTGAGCTCCTATCAAATTCTTTTAATGTCAGAATTTTCTCAATATAGCCAATGGCCAAAGTTTAGTGCTCCAGTTGATAGCTATGCCATGTTCCCGAACCGCTCAGTATGAACTGAATTGAATGTTGATGCAGGTATCTGCTGCCCGTGAAGAAGTGCCCGGCAGGCGTGGTTATCCTGGATATATGTACACTGATTTGGCAACAATTTATGAACGTGCTGGAAGAATTGAAGGGAGAAAGGGATCTATTACGCAGATCCCAATTCTAACCATGCCAAATGATGGTATCCATCAGTGTTTGACTAACATATCAGATTATTGTTTTCCCCGTTTTTGTTGGTATATGATTTGTTATGCTTCTTTTCTATTTTTATGTCAGATATAACACATCCAACTCCGGATCTCACTGGTTACATTACAGAGGGCCAGATATATATTGACAGACAGCTCCACAATAGACAGGTATTTCTACTGTACTGTTGAGTGTTGTGATTCTTCAGGTGAGAAATAAATCTATGTCCTGAGCTTCATCTTTTGCAACTGCAATTGATTATTGCTATTCATATGAACTGTACAATGCTATGTGCTTTCTTAGAGGTTGACTAATTTTTGTAGTTTAGTGGATCTAGCAATTCTAGATGGATGTTATGTCCATTTATGTCTTGGAACATGGTTCTAATTTCAAATGAATCCTTTTTGAGTTGTAACTCTATTAAAACTTTGTAGTCTTATTTAATGCAATGACTCACATTATTTAGCAAAAAAGTCGCAATGACTAGTTTTATGCCCAACATGGTTGCTGGCACAATCTTTCAACATGTGGAAACTTTTCTCAGTCAGATGGTAGTGTCAAACTTGACATGTAGATTGTAAATGTCGGAATTTATGATTTCCCTGTTAAGGTATGTTCTTTGAAATGATTGGACAATGGTTTGCTGTGGCTGACAGATTTATCCTCCTATCAATGTTCTTCCATCTTTGTCTCGTCTGATGAAGGTAAGTTTGCACTTTCTTTGTAGCAGTCGATGTACACTATTGAGAATCTTGGAGGAATGGTCTTATGATCAACATTTTTGGTTCTTAATTGCAGAGTGCCATTGGCGAGGGTATGACACGGAGAGATCATTCTGATGTCTCCAACCAGGTCCTCTCTACATGACCAATCTTTTGCAGCTTGTTTGATCCACCTTTTTTTTTCTTCTCTTGAAACAATTATGTGTTACCTTATGATAACAAATTTTGGGCTGGGTTCTTTTTGGATTTGTCCAGCTTTATGCAAATTATGCAATTGGGAAAGATGTCCAAGCAATGAAAGCAGTGGTCGGAGAAGAAGCCCTTTCTTCTGAAGATCTGGTAACTCGGTTCACCTCTCTTGCAAAACTTCCATTTGATGATAGTTAGAGACCTTGTAGAAGAAAATTGATGTTATTTCCTTTACACGGACAGTTATACCTGGAGTTCTTGGACAAATTTGAGAGGAAGTTTGTCAGCCAAGGAGCATACGACACTCGCAATATCTTCCAATCACTCGACCTGGCATGGACTCTTCTCCGCATCTTCCCGCGCGAGCTGCTCCATCGTATACCTGCAAAGACTTTGGATCAATTCTACAGCAGAGATTCGGTTAATTGAGGAGTAATTTTGCTTGCTGTTAATCTTCAATAGAACTGTCTGCCCCTCTTTGTTAAGTAGAAACAATAAACTCACTTTTCAAATTATTGTAATCTATTTTGTTATTAGTTGTTATTATGGGAGCTTACTATGGGGGACTCGGATTGTTGCCTTTTGAGGACTGACATTATATAATCTTTGGTGGATCTTGTAAGAGCGAATGGAATGAGTCGGGTAATTTTTTGAGGTGATTCAATCACGAGTTGCCTTGTTGTCATGTCTCGATTCTAGATTAAGAGAAAGATGGGAGGATGGAAAGAGCGCACCCTGTCCAAGGCTGGAAGGGAGATCCTAATCAAGTCGGTTCTCAAAGCAATACCTATAGAAGTTTGCCAGCGAATTGAACAACGATTAGAAGACTTCTTCTGGGGTAGCAACGACGGAGAAAAGAAAGTTCATTAGCACAGTTGGGACTGCATGTGTCAGGCAAAGTCTAATGGTGGAATGGGCTTCCGTCGATTACAAAATTTTAATACAACGATGCTCGCAAAACAAGCATGGAGATTATTGACCAGCCATGACTCTTTGGCTACCCAAACACTTAAGGCAAGATATTATCCAAGATGCAATTTACTCCAGTCTACCGATGGCTATAATCCGAGTTACGCCTGGAGAAGCCTAAGATCGGGACTCCAATTGCTGATGGAGGGCGTTGAATGGAGAATTGGCGACGGCACAAATGTTAACATATGGGATGATCCGTGGATATCAGGTACACAAAGTAGGCGAATGGGATGCTTATGGGGCATTTGGAAATTCCGTAACTCCTCAGTATTCAACTCAGGAGCTGAATACTGAACTAATGCATGTATCCGTGGATATCAGCACGACTGGAAGAGGAGGTCCAGAAAGCAATAAGGGCGATTTTTTTTTTGAGGAAGTGACCTAGAGGTCTTTCATTAAAAGATAAGATTACAGTACATGAAGAAGAAAGTTACAAACTGACAAATAACAATAGCAAAAACAGACAGAAGTTAAAACATCGAATGCCAATACAAGCTGCTGGGTGGTATCATTGGCCATTTGGATCATATTAACAGCTTCAGGAGCTGAGATCCTCACTGGGGACGAAGATCCGACCGAAACACTGCTAACATAAGCGTTAGCTAATACAGATTGAGCCACACGCAAGGTGTAGAATAATAGGAAGACAACTCTGGTTGGATGACTCCTCCCAAAGCAGAGATAGCAGCTCGAATCAACACTGACGAAATAACAGATAAGACAGTAATCACGAGAACGGAAAGGAGAAACAAATAGCAACCGAAATGAACGACGACCGGTAAAAAGCAGGTCCAAGCCAGAAAAAGGTAGTCGCCGAGAACAGACTCCAACCCCACTGGGCATCAAAGTAGAGCTCTCATGGGACTTTGGTTGGAACGCCAGCACCTGAGGAGAGGCCGAGGTGGCCTGTGGAGGAGCCTAGCCGCGACTAAGGCGCTGTAGAGGCGAGAACTGGGGCGGAAGCAGAGGGAGCTCGACCCTGGGCTTGGAAAGCGGGACGAGGGAAGTTCTGAGTCGAGAAAACCTGTCTAGAGCCGAGCACTAGGTCTGACGGCGAGGCGGCCGGCTCCGGAGAGAAGGTGGGGAGGACTGAGGGTGGACGACTAAGGAAGGAGGACTGAGGGCGGAGGACCGAGGACGGAGGGCTGAGGACTAAAGGTCTAGGTCTAAGCCGGCCGGATCTAAGCTCCGATGAGAGAAAAAACAAGGAGGGGAGGGAAGACTAGGGTTGAGGAGGGCGACGGTCAGGAGAGGAGGGACGAGGGATGGAAGGAGAGTGGAAGACGACGGCTGAGGCAAGGAGGGGAGGAGGGTTAGAGGCGGAAGGTTGAGGAAGGCTGGGAGAGGAAGAGAGATGGAGGCGGCTGAGAGAAGAGGAGGGTTAAAAACCCTAGAAAAGCTCCAGGAGAATAGAGAGAAAAGCTCCAGGAGAGGAGAGAGAAGCTCCAGAGAATGGAGAGATTTTTTTCATGTCAGTTCACTTAGGTTAATAAGGGCGATTTTTGAGTATCAAGCGGCTAATGCTAAACCCTCTGGAATCACACCACCGAACCCAGCTCGTTGGACCCCCCCTGAACCGGGTTGGTTAAAGATCAATTCGGATGACGGAACAGCGGACTCGAGCAAGTGTCAAGTTGGCTTTGTCATACGGGACCATGATGGAATCCTTGTGGCGGCTGCGCATGGCGTAGTGCCCCATATACAGCACCCCACTCTCCTAGAAGCAATCGGAGTCCGGCTAAGCATAGATGCTGTAATATCAATGGGACTCACTAAAGTGATCTTTGAATCAGACTGCCAACCGGTGAGATTCTAGCTCTACAGAAGCCTAGTGCGGATCGTAGCGACTTAACAGGAATAATTGAAGACATCAAATACCGCCTACAGGAGATGGGCGACTACTTTTCCATCGTACGACGTCAAGCAAACGCAGCAGCTCATGCCATGGCTAAAGCTAGTGTTACTGATGACAAATAGATTATACGTTATTCTGCAGCACCATCGTTTTTAACTGACGTTTTGGAATTGGACAAGTTGTAATTTACTTTCGTTTCATTAATATATGATCCTTTCCTCAAAATAAAAAAATAAAAAAATAACGATATAACCTAAGGTTTGGTTCTATCATGGGCCTGCAATTATTAATCAGAAGGGAACATGTTTGCTATTCACGTCTCGATTTTAAATCAGTTGATTAATTACGATTGCATATGACCGATGTAGCCTTGCCACAGATTTGCTTTGATCATAATTTCTAGATTTATGTTCGATATAACCCACCCTGACCATGGAGATGGTTCGAGACGCCACTTACATTGAATAATAATAGTGTATGTCAAGATTCTTGTTCTGATATTTATGACACCAATAAGAATATGTCCTGTATTTCAAATTGGAACTATAATTGTAAAACATGTTAACCATATCAGTACTCTCATTTCGGGAAATGATATTATAATTGTTAGGCTAAAGTTTCGTAGAATTCGAATCCATCAGAATTTAATAATGATATCTAGTGGTAGGTTAGTGTTTTTTTAGATCCTATTCTAAATTCTATTTTATTAGATCAGAAATGCTCATGTCAGAAGTCGAATCCTGGACTTCACCCCACATGAGTGGGAACAATGTCACTGGACCAAATGGTCACTCGGCAGTGGTAGGTCAGTGTTAAGCTAAGGATAAACATGAAAGAATCGAGTCGATAGACACAGTAACAAAATAGGATTAGAATCAATGTTAACATGAGAAAAAAAAACACTAAATAACACGTTATTCTTTTCAGTTTATATAATTGATATCCGAACAGTGATTGTTAATATATTACAACAACTCCAATAAAATTTGCTTGTTACTATTTAATACATACATTAGAAACATATAAATAAATAACCATATGGTATAAAGAAATATAAATAACACAGGGAAAAAAGGAAGAAGTAACCACTAGACGGTCCTCTTCTGGTCTGCTCTCTCTCCCTCTATGCCGCCTCCGTCCCTCCGTTCCGACGAAGCAGAAGAATAACTGTCCGAACCCGACAAGGAGACTGACCAGTAGAAGAAGAAGAAGCACACCTCTCTTCTCTCTCTCTCTGTTATCTTATTAGAAGAAGAGGAAGAGAGGTTAGAAATGGGAACAAGAGGGGAGGTGGGGTTAGTAGGGTGGGAGCCTGAGGAGAAAGGGTACAAGGAGATCTGCGGGCTTCTGGAGCACCAGATATCGCCGACCTCCACCGCCGACAAGTCCCTCATCTGGCAGCAGCTCCACCAATTCTCCGCCTTCCCCGATTTCAACAACTACCTCGCCTTCATCCTCTCCCGCGCCCAGGTCTCTCTCTCTCTCTAGGCCTCTAAAAGCTAAATGTTATGTTATGTGGGCCTCCCACTCACTTAAACTCATGTTTCATCCATGTTTCATCCTTGCTGGGCGGTGATTGTTTCTTGTAGGGTTTTAGCCTTTAGGGTTTATGTAATTCAAAATGGGGCTCTGCCAACTAGGGTTTTAGTTCCGCTTTCTGATGCTGGAGGAGGATTTTTTTTCTTTCCATTTTTTGGACAGGAGAAAACAGTGGAGGTTCGGCAAGCAGCTGGTCTGCTGCTGAAGAACAATCTGAGAAATGTTTATACATCTCTGGCACCTGCCAACCGGCAGTACATCAAGATGGAGTTGCTGCGTTGTTTGGGAGCACCCGATAGGCACATTAGGTCCACCGTTGGGACCATCATAAGCGTGATTGTCCCGGTCGCAGGAATTTCTGAGTGGCCTGAGTTGTTGCCAGCTCTTGTTACTTGCTTGGACAGCAATGATCTGAATCACATGGAGGGGGCAATGGATGCTTTATCCAAGGTATGCCATGCTCATTCATGTAGCAAGTCGTGCCTTTTTAACAATAACATGTCTGAGAGGGTCTGTCCTACACCACGAAGAAATAAAATCACTAGTTCCTTCTGTTATGTGTTCTTAATTCCTGCCATCATAGCGTCGGGAGAGGGATCTCTTTCGCGAACATATCTTTATAAAATCTATACTTGTGTTATTGTGTGAGGGCATTTATGCATCGAGTTTTCTGGAATGCAGATTTGTGAAGATATTCCACAGGCTCTAGACTCAGATGTACCAGGTTTATCTGAATCCCCCATCAAGATATTCCTGCCGCGATTTTATCAGGTGAAATATGTGTATTCGTCTGATGTTGATATGAATTCTGTCATCAAGCCAAAAATTTGTTTGGAATTCTAGTTAGATCAGTTAACCTAGAGAATACACTAATCCTGGTGTTCCGGTGAGCAGCTTTTCCAGTCGCCACATGCCGCACTAAGAAAGCTTGCACTGGGCTCTGTGAACCAATACATCATGTTAATGCCTGCTGTAAGTACATGAATTCATGAGTTCGTTCTATCAGCTTCTGGTTGCTTTTTATTCTGGTGATGTGATACCAAAATCTACTTCTGTTGCAGGCCCTTTATGCGTCCATGAATCAGTATCTTCAGGGGTTATTTGCACTTGCACATGACCCTACTTCAGAAGTTCGAAAATTGGTGTGAACACTTTTCCTTTTTGAGTTGGCTGTCTGCTTTGACTTATTAGTTGATGTGTCTTTAGTTTATTTAATGTGTACTTTTAGGGAGTCATTGATTACTCTTCAAACAATATTCTTTTGAAGGGGTAATATTTGCTAGTTTTATGGTACGGCTGGGGGATCTTCCCCCATAATTCTACTAGTTGTCTTGTCTAATGGAGGGGACTTAAAACGGGAAGTTTTCATTTTCGTGCTGATTCTGGAGCTTCTTCTCACAGATTGGTTTCGCATGCCTTTGGCTGTTAGATGTTGTGCAACATTGATGTTTTCTTGATTTTGAAACATCCTTTAAGGTTCAAAAGTTCGGCTGTTTCAGTACTTATATCGTTCACCTTGTGTTGCCAGGTTTGTGCAGCTTTTGTTCAACTGATTGAGGTCCGCCCGTCATTTCTAGAGGTGAGCCTATCCTTCTCTGGCCATTTTGATTTGGTTTTTTGGTTTGAACCCCAGTTTCAACTTTTTTTTTTATTACTATTTATATACCCTTTCTTTTTGTTCAGCCTCATTTGAGAGATGTGATTGAGTATATTTTACAAGTTAACAAAGACGAAGATGAAGAAGTTGCTCTTGAGGCCTGTGAATTCTGGTAACAGACCATTTCCTGAACTTTCTATTGGAAACAACATAACTTTGTTATCTTGCTTTGCAAATTTGGTACCATGGCTATAAAGTTTTCTTTTCATCTGTGGAGAGATGGAAAGAAAGAATCTGTTTCTTATGTAGAACACTATTCATGACTATATATTCATTGGGAATATTCTTCATAGTTATGCCATCCTAAGACATTCATTCTGCATTAGACCTCTGCGTGCAACTTTAGCGCTCTACTGTTCTTGTGCTCACTTTTTCTAATATCAGGTCTGCATATTGTGACACCCAGCAATTTTCACCCGAGAACTTAAGAGAGTTTTTGCCTCGCATAATCCCTGTATGGCATCTATTTGTTTTCCCCTGCTTTTGCGTCTAACTGCATACCCCTTCCGGAACATATTACTGCTTCTAACTCTTCTCTCCGTTCAGGTTTTATTGTCAAATATGGCATATGCTGATGACGACGAGTCCCTCCTCGACACTGAGGTTAACTTTTTCATTTCAGTTTTTTCCCAGAATAATTATGAGTTGTCACATAATCTCAAATGTTTATGGGTTTGTCACATCATCACAAATTACAATTCCACTTGCCTGACATCAGATTGTTGGTGCAGGAAGATGAGTCTCTTCCAGACCGTGAGCAGGTCCATATAATTGCTATCCCATTCTAAATTGTCTATGGAGTCATTTACCCCTATTCGCTGCATGGTGTACCAGCTTTGAGGTCATATTTTTCTGCCTTTTCATGCCAGGATCTGAAACCTCGCTTCCATTCATCAAAGTTTCATGGGTCTGACGATGCAGAGGATGATGTATGTTACCAATATATGTGCTTTTACCTAAATTTCCATATGTGATATGGCAAATGCTATTGCTATATTGTTTATTTCTGTGTGCAATATTGATATCTGGCCACTTGAAATAGTTATTCACCATACTTATTGTGATTTCAGGATGAAGACATTGTGAACGTGTGGAATTTGAGGAAGTGCAGTGCCGCTGCTCTTGATGTACTCTCAAATGTGTTTGGCGATGAAATACTTCCAGCTTTTTTGCCCATAGTCCAGGTTCGCAGTGGTTTGCATCTTACTGCATGGTGTTTTAATGAGATGACAACCACTCACTTTTCAATAACTGCAGGCCAAGTTGGCAGCTACTGGCGATGAAGCTTGGAGGGATAGAGAAGCAGCTGTTTTGGCTATTGGTGCTATAGGCGAGGGTTGTATTAACGGTCTTTACCCTCATCTGCCCCAGGTAATTTCAATTCCTTGAGCAGTTGAGCTAGGTTACATGTTTAAGATTTTACATCCTTATGTCCACACATATAAAATCTAGGCCAGTGTAGCTTTAGCTACAGATCACGCTGCTTAAGACCAGTTCTTCTGCAATGTATTTTTGCTTTCAATTTATTGATATTGCTTTTATAATGTTTCTAACGCTATCGTCTGACACTTTGTTGCATTTAATTGTTTGAGCACTGTATGCCTTCATATTCTTCTCTTATTTTTACACTCGTAGTGAATGGTCGAATTCCCAAGTTAGTTATTTCAGTTGCCTTATTAAATTAACCTCTTTTCGTGTTGTATGTTTTCAGATTGTGGATTTTCTTATTCCTCTTCTGGATGATAAATTTCCACTCATTCGAAGTATCTCTTGTTGGACGCTTTCCCGATTCAGTAAATACATTGTTCAGGTACTTAAGCAATTCTGCTTTTGCTTGCAAAAGTTGTAAGTGCATGAGTGCACAACTTATATGCTATGCCTTTCCTCGAGTACTTTCTTTCAGTTATTGCTTCCTTGTTTCCTATTAAAGTGTATTATCAGTTGAAACTTATATGTAGTTTGTTCCTGCTAATGTTAGGAAAGTGGTCACCAGAAAGGTTATGAGCAGTTTGACAAGGCTATGATGGGACTTCTGCGTAGAATGCTAGATAGCAATAAGCGGGTACAGGAGGCTGCTTGCTCAGCTTTTGCAACTCTTGAGGAGGTCTGTCTGTGCACAACATCTCAACTTTGTTTATTTACTGCTACTTATCATATTCCTATACTATTTCTTCTTCCAGAAAGTGTTTATGGATCTTATTCTACTCTTGGCAGGAGGCTGCAGAGGAGTTGGTGCCACGTCTGGATGTCATTTTGCAGCACCTCATGTGTGCTTTTGGAAAATATCAGGTTCCTCACTTGCCTTATTCTTGAGCCCTCTCTATGAGTTTGAATGGCGAAGTACTTCGGTGTTCGCTGTGCTAAATGGCAACCTTCTACCTGTTCAAAAAATCCTTGAATAATTAGCAAATGGCTCTAACCAATTTACCTGAGCTTCTGTTCAAAACTTCCAAATTAAATTTCAAACAAGGTGAAAAGGTTCTGGCTAATTGGATGTAGTTTTCTGATAGTTCCTTCAAGCTTAATCATGCAAATTGAAAACGATAGAGGGATTAAAAGCCTGAAAGTCGGTTTTCTGAGCATGGAGACTGAGGAATTTACAAGATTACGCGAGAGGTGACTGGTCAATCAAACTAGGGGTGAAAGGAATAATATTGCAACTTCTCTAGTTTTGTGGATGAGCAGCTTGTGATTTTTCTTTGCTAGAGAGCAAAATTGATTGAGCAACGTATACTGGGGAATACTGTTTTATCTGTAGGGTAGTAGTAAAATGTAGTCGCATGGTAAGTCATAGTGAACCAGCAGTCATCATTGGATGAATGAGCAAAAGTGGTGAAAAAACTGTCTCCACCAAAATTATTTCATGACGAAAAGTCTAAAGGATCTGTGCAGAAGTGGCTTATGCACTTCTTGGTTTGAACAAAGAATAAATCACTTGATCCTAATTTCAGCCAAATACAAACTCACACATAATCGACTTACCTATTTTGCTTACTGGTGCAGAGACGAAACCTGCGGATAGTATACGATGCCATTGGAACGCTTGCTGATGCTGTGGGAACAGAACTGAATCAGGTATGCATATTTTGCCTACTGGTGCATAATCCTTCTGTTTTTCTTCAGTTTCCTCCGATGTCAAGGGTTATTCAAATCAGCTGATGAAGCTGGTGGTTGATATAATTTTCTCGACTATTTCAGCCTACTCACCTCGAAATTCTTATGCCTCCACTAATTGCAAAGTGGCAACAGCTTTCCAATACGGATAAGGATCTATTTCCTCTTCTTGAGTGTTTTACATCCATAGCTCAGGTATTACTCTTGCTAACTTATTTTGAACCTTAGCAATGGTCGCAAGATTCAAACATGTCTATCGTCATGTGCTGGTGTTAACGGAACACAATCATCTTCTTTTCTGACCGTTTATATCGTCTGTAATTGTAACAATAATAACTCCATGGACCAAAATAGATGTAAATTGCCACTAGGAATCTGTTTGCAATTCAAATCCTAACACTTATTTGATCTTCAATCAGTCAGAGACCTCCTCTGCTACAGTTGCCATGTATGAGGAATTGTGGGCTATTGTTCAAATTCTTGTTACTCTTCTACTTAACTTTTTACCATGTCAGACTTCTTATATTCCAACTGGGGTTGTTGAGCATGAAATTTATCTTGTCTTGCAAAAAGTACCACTGATCTGTATGTAGTGATCGTCTATCTTTGAATGTTTTTATCGGTCTATTTCCATGCTTCTGCTTGTTCTTGTTTTTTTCCCTTTGGTTAGGGGCGAATCCTTGATGGCTTACAACTAATTTTAGACAATTTGTTGATGTGCTGGGCTCTCATGAAACCCTGGCCATATTGATATTTTACTTTCAGGCATTGGGTACAGGGTTCTCTCAGTTTGCACCGCCTGTATTTCAGAGGTGTGTAATCATCATACAGGGTCAGCAGTTGGCAAAGGTTGGATAACTGATTCATTTTATCTATGCTATAATATCTGTTGAATTGGACTCTGTCTGTTGTTTTCTAGTTATGTCTGGCAGCCTAGTCTTTTCGCTTTGGCACCTTTCATGCAATGCAAGGGCATCTTTCAGTTGTGTGTACCCTATGCGATGCGCAAATGAGTTGTGATCCCCTTCGGCGAGCCAGAAAAGGCAGTGCAAGATTTGGCTGCATGACTTTTCACTTGGTGAAATCATTGTTTCTTTTCAGTTGAAATGATGATCTTGCAGAGTCAATCATACTGGCTTAACTCCCCGAACATCTGGTTCCCCCCAAAGTTGATAGAAATGGCTTATTACTACATCACCTTATGCCTTTTTATACTTTAAATCATAGTTGTTAACTCGGCCGCGATAGCCCGAGATCTCGGAGCGGAACGGGTTTTTTGGCCCGGCCGCTCCAAGCCGTTCCGCTCCCGCGACGGTTGCTGTCTCGGCCGAGAAGTCCGCATCGCGGCCGCGTCGGTTCCGCGTCGGGAGCGGCCGTTCCAGGCGTTCTTCACACATCCGGCTGAAATTCCTAAATTACCCTCTGTGTTTAATTTATTTTAAGGGCAAAATTGGAAAAAGACCAAAAAAACCCCTAAAAACCTAATACATTACCCCGACAGCCTCCTCACCCACTTTTCTCCCCCTTCTTCTCCATTAGAAAGTCAAAAAGAGAATAACCCACTTGGCCACTTGCTCCGGCGATCGCCCGGCTAGCCACCAGCCATAACCGGAGCTTCATGCCAGCGTTCCCTAGCTCCGGCTAGCATCCGACAGCTTATGGCATTTTCTATTAAATGGATTTGCTTTAGTTTCACAGTTTATGGCATTTTCTATATTGATTCGACGGTTCTTTTTAGTAGGTGAATTTTTGTCGCTGAATTTTTTTTCTTTCCAATATGAATTTGTAACAGCCATGTCGACAACTCCTAATGTTAACCAATCATCATCGGTTTCTTCTTGTCCCGAGCTATTCAAACCAAATAGCAATGATATAGGATGGAGATGGAATAGTTTGAAGGCTTAAATGTGTTTATTTCCTTGGATTGATTTGCATTTGGACGAATATTTGGCTTTGTTATATTGACTTTGGTTTTAATTATGACTATTTGCAAGTGATTATTGCCTTTCTGATTTTTAATATTTATAAGTGTATTTTTTATAATTATTATCCGCGTTTGCTTCTATCTCATCCGTTCCGCGCCCGTTACCGCGCCGCGTCGGGTTTTTGGGTTACCCGCGCCGCGCCGCGTCAACCGCTTTGACAACTATGCTTTAAATGTACTACAGGTTGATCCTGCTTCTGCTGGAATTTCATATAATAAAGAATTTATTGTCTGTGCTTTGGATCTTCTCTCTGGACTTGCAGAAGGTCTTGGCAGTGGGATAGAGAGCCTGGTAATGTCTCCCTTCCTTTATTTTGTACTTTCATCAGATATACAGTAATCTTGCTCTTGGTGGAAACATATTTGGAAAGCCTACTCTATGCTTCAGGAATAAAGGAGTAAACTTGCCGTGATACCGTGTTACCTTTTGGATGCATTGACCCATGTATATGTAGTTGAATTAATATCCTTCGGGAAGAAATGAGTAAACTTGCCGTGATACTGCATACCTTTTGTTATTCACATAATTCTTGCTGTTAGCTTTAAATTTTGTTACTCAATTCCAGTGTCTTAACTAGATTTTTTTTAGGTTTCTCAAAGTAGTTTGAGGGAGCTTCTGCTGAAGTGCTGCACTGATGATGCTTTTGATGTTCGACAAAGTGCCTTTGCTCTGCTTGGTGACCTTGCCAGGGTAGGTAGAAATTCCTTAACCTCCTAAACCATTATAAACCAATGCTCATTGAACACAACCCATATGGATATGTTTAAGAAAAGAACCCATATGGATACTCAGGTGGCTTGAAGCTCGATTTCTAAGATTCTTGGAATTTTTTTAACCTTCCTCCTTTTTGTTGATATGCTCTTTGGTCTTCTCCTCAGTTATGCACAATTCATTTGCACCCTCGTTTGTCCGAGTTTCTCGAAGCTGCTGCCAAGCAACTGGTTAGTAGTGCGTTTTTATTTCAATTACTCATGACATTTTCTTGATTTCTCTTGTTAATCCACAACTTAGTCCACAGGCTTTGATTTTTCTAAACTAAGAGTGGTAAATTGAACAAAAACATTTCAGCAGACCACGTCCTCTTCAGTTTATTTCTACTCATGCAAGCAATTTTCTTGCAGACCACGTCTAACCTGCGGGAAAATATTTCAGCAGCCAATAATGCATGTTGGGCTATTGGAGAATTAGCTATTAAGGTATGTTCCCTATTTTGCTAAGTAGGTATGTTCGATTAGAACTATGTGGAATCTGGATTTGACACGCGACCTCCTTTCATTTGCTTTGTCAGCCTCCTTTAATAACTGATATGCTTATGTTGCTAACCAAATATAATTCTTAATTTCCAGGTTCGTCAAGAAATATCTCCCGTTGTTATGACCGTCATCTCTTGCTTAGTTCCGATACTTCAACATGCGGAGGTATTGGTTTCTTCGATCAACTGGTAGTTTATGTTTGTCCTTCGCAAGTTATTAAACATGTCAGCTTGTTTCGTGAACAGGAGATGAATAAGTCGCTTGTAGAGAATAGTGCAATCACGCTCGGGCGACTTGCATGGGTTTGCCCGGATGTTGTATCACCACACATGGAGCATTTTATGCAACCTTGGTGTATTGCTTTGTCCATGTGAGTATTTGCTGATTTCCGGTGTTTAACAGTAGCTTGTTTATGGAACTTAATAAAAACTTAATAAGAAAGGGATTAACTTTCACGAGCCTCTGGCAGAATACGAGATGATGTTGAGAAGGAAGATGCATTTCGAGGTCTATGTGCAATGGTAATTCATTTCCCTTGTCGGTGATTTCTCGTTGGTATCAATTGTCTGAATCTAATCCTGAATATTCCAAATGATTTCAGGTCAAGGCAAATCCATCAGGAGCTCTGAGTTCACTCATCTACTTGTGTAAAGCTATTGCTAGTTGGCATGTAAGTATGTTTTGTCATTGATGCCCTTCATATACTTTCTGGATACAATAGTATGACTTTTCTGGGCATATCGACAGGAAATAAGAAGCGAAGATCTTCACAACGAGGTTTGCCAAGTTTTGAATGGCTATAAACAGGTTAGTGACAGCAAATTTATTTTGATGCATAAGTCGAAAAGTCCCATCGTTTTTCAGGGTTTTTACGGCGCCTTTTGGGGTAGAAAACCTTGTTCATTTGATACAGATGTATTTACGACACTTTCGACAACATTAATATGTTGGATGCATTTCACTGGACAAAAAAGTTTTTTCGTTGTGACGGTGCCATGCATCTGTCAAGTTTTAGGTTGATTCTGTTCCAATGTTGCTTGTTTATTTTTCGGCATTGATTTTAAATCCAAGTCCATCCCATGTTTCTCTACCTGAACTAACATGTCATGGTGGGCCTCGTGATGCAGATGCTGAGGAACGGAGCCTGGGACCAGTGTATGTCTGCACTAGAGACCCCAGTAAAGGAGAAACTGTCAAAATACCAAGTATAGAAGTATATACCATTTTTCGATGGATCGACTGCCTATTGCGGGCACGTTAGCTCAAATATCGCCCCATGTTGTTAGAAGGGCACGAGTCATTTGTGGCACACATGATCAGTCAGTCGGACATTTCTCAGAAGAAGCGTGGCCAGTATCAGGTGTTTTGTGGCACTTTGAAAATTGAAACTGACTGGTTCAGAGATGTAAATGGGGTGGCAAATAGACCTGAGAATTTTAGTCTCTTTCCCAGACGATGGCAGATTAACTTCTTCACATTATAGTCGATTAAGATTCAATTGATTGCGATTTGCGAGTTAGGAGTCCGAGGTTCTTTTCATTCTTGTGGTTGCAAGTTTATTCTGCATTGATCGCTTCTGGGCTGTATCAAGTCTTTGTAGATGACTTTTGGACATCTTGTGTCCTTGAGTTACATATGCTGTTCTTGAAACTTTGTGAAGTCAACTTGCTGTCACCTGTTGTGGAATCAATTGAAGAAAAAAAAATTATTTAAATTCGAAGTCTGCATGCATGTCTTCGGCTTTAATCTTTTCCTCGTGTAAATTTGCACTCACCGGAAATCATTCAAAGGTGTTATTTTTTGGAAATATAGCAAGTGTATAAACAATGATTTGTCGTTTTGGGAAAAAGAGAGTGCAGCATTAGAAGAGGAGCGAGCATAACGAACCGAGGTCGTGGGCCGGCCAATAATTTAAGTATTTAATTTAAGGAAAGGATTCTTTTTTTAATAATATTTAATATCTTATGACTAATCTAGTTTCAAATATGGGTATGAATATTGAAAGATCAATTTTAGTATGGTGGAGTTGTGAAAATGTCTGCTAATTAGTAATTAGTAGAAGCTAAATCACAAAGCATATGGTCCCGCAAAAAAAATTCGCAAAGCATATGGTGGATACTGCAACGTAAGCGTCCAGGGAAACCTTTTAAAAGTCTTATACAAAGCCAACACGTCATGGTCGCTAAAATTTTGCAAGTTGACCATACAATTAATTACCACTATCCTGTTGCATGGTAATTAATACTTGGAATATCTAAATACCCTACTGAGCATTCAACGAAATGTGTCAAATTGGTCCAAAATTCACCGCATTTTCATTCATTTCCAACATAATTCGATTTTAGACGTTTTATTTGTGTCCAGGATCGTTTTGTATAAATATAATGGTTTATCCAGTTAAATATAATGATCCATATTAAGATTAAATGATTTTCATAAATATGATAGAATAATTGTTTTTTAATATAAGAATTATAAAAAATTGTGTCCAAAACTAATTCCCTCATTTCCCAAGTAACTATTTCGAATACTAAGTCTTCAAAAAGACTCAGTTAGCATTCAAAAATCAAAATAGTTACCCAAATATAATTTGGTTTCATTCCATAATTAATTATATCCCTTACACGGCCAACAAAAGAGAAGAAGAATCCAAATCGGATTGTTTCCCTTTTTTCATATCTTTTCCTTTTTTTGAGGGATCAAATTGTCGAAATAATTTTTTTCCCTAAATAATTCTTTTCAGCCGGGAAACACTTTCCTACGAAACAAACAATTTCCTTAGAAAGTGTACATAATATACAATCCCTTAAAAAAAAGTATATATATAAAGACAACCTCAGGTACTGTCCAAAAATACCATGTCCCACCCACTCGGCCTCGAACATGGCCAGTGAAGCTCCAGCAGTTTTTACTCAACTCCCAGAACATAATTCCGGTAATATCCCACCTTAAATTATTTTTCGATTAGCCAATTCAGTAAGTATCGGGATATTATACCTTTCGAGATGGATCGGTCGTCTAAATCACAGACGACGACAGGCGACTTCCCTTCGTGGACGCAGGACAAGAGCATCGAGCTGAACTCGAGCTTCATGTTCCAAAACGGCGACGAGGAGTCCTCCGAGACGTACACGAGTCTCCGGGACCTGATCCCGGCGTCCTCGTCGTCGCCGCCTTCGGGCGGAGGGAATTCCGGGAGCTGGTACGAGACCGAGATCCCAATCCGGAACCCGCTCGTGAAGCACGCGGCACTCGCTTACCTCCAGCCAATGTCCACGCCGCCGGAGGTCTTCCCTAAGGGCGTCTTTTCGCGGCTAGGCGACTGGTGCTTCGGTGAATGCGGCTGCATCGGGTGGCTCCGCTCCGTCGCGTCGGGGGTCTTCGACGGCGATCGGAGCGGAAGAAGGTTGATTGACAATTAATTGGTTGGTTGTTCATTGCTTCCTACCTTCCTTTTTTGTTGACTTTCAAGCGTTGACTGGTAGTTATACAGGTCGATTAGGGTGGTGAAATTTTTGGTTTGTAATTACCAAATACCAATCATGATTTTTTATATTCTTCTTCTCATTTTAGGTTTTTTTTTTGGTTCCACAGATTTATGTTTCTTACTGTAAATAAATGAAATTCTTAGTTCGGTTTTGATACCCGGTGGAAATGAAATTGATTGGTTTCGTGCCAGCTGGCAGAATGATCGTTTGTTTCCTCAATATAATATGTGTATATTCTTTTTCTACTGTTCATCTGTTATTGTCTTAATTTAGTTAGAAGATCAAACTTATATATGTACTTGATTGCATCAAAAATAAATCCAAAGGAGAAACGAGAAAGAGCAGTAACTTCAACAAGATTCTTTATGGGTTCTGACCCACCAAAATTTTGTGGGGCTTTGGCTGTCACCACAGCTTCGGTCTGTCCCGCCGGGAGACGAAATTACCAACCGGTTTCATAATTGACTTCATTAGCTTAAAACAAGGATGGAAGATGAATATCGACGTGGCATAACTGATTGGTCAGGCGAAAATCAGTCCAATGTGCTCATGCAAATTGTCCCATTACAAATCTCAATGTCTCACTAGACAATGACTTCTGACTAACAGACTAAGTGTTAATGAAATTATTTGCGAACTCGAGTTATTTTGAAAATCTACACTATTTAGAAATGTGATTTGACAATGAATGTTGAGATTCAGCAAATTTTGTTATGATAGGATTTGACAATAGAGTGCTATTTCTTAACCAACCAAATTTGTTACGAAATTTGAAGTCACAGACAATATATCACGAAAATAATAACGTGATTTAAAAATAATAATAATTGAAGTCATTTTCACTTTTTTTTAATCTATGCCCTTGTCAATCTAAATTCAATTTTATAGTTAGATAAGATTACAACCAACTTTAAGTATTAACTAACTTTCACTTTTTCTTACTTTTTTTCTCTTTTCAATCTAAATTTAATTGTACAATTGAATGCGATGACAACAAACTCTGCCTAATATCTATAACCTAAACCCTAAATATATAATAATTGAAGTCATTTTCATTTTTCTTATCTTGACCATCTTCAGTCTAAATTCAATTTTATAATTGGATAAAGTAAAAACAAACTTCACATATTTTTAATAAAAACATAAGAATTGAACTAATTTTCAATTTTTCTTACTTTTACTCTTGTGCAATTGGTACGATGACAAAGTCTACCTGGTATCTATAAAGTCTATTAATCAATTTATATCAATAACAAATTTTGTTAGAAAAATATACTTTAAGTAGCTTGTAATTTACTGAAAATCACTTTCGTACTTTGTATTAAAAAATCCTTTAATTGAGTCAAACTTTAGTCAATTTAAATCAATTAGGTTTACAGACAGCTGCCGAAATTATCTCCGTCCTGCTTGACCTTGCCCCTCCATCTGGACGAGCCACATCAATTTTTTTTATGATATGGTGACATGTCAGCATCCCTCATCTTTTCCTTCCCTCTCTTTTGGGATAATTACAGTCACGCCCCAGAAATAAAAGCATGACAACCGCCGCGGATTAATTATCTCCGCTAGGCATCTTATTGCACAAATAAAGTGTAGTCTTTGATACATCCTATTAGTCAAACTAAAACAAGTCTTAACAAACAGGGTACGAATTTAATGCTAACGAAAATAAAAATGAAATGCATGTCCTTGCCCTTAGCTCTCAGCCCGGTCAGCCCCCGTCGTATCTGAAACAAAATATGTATTTTGGTGAGTTTACGTAACTCAGTAAGTCGGAACCAAATACGAACATTCACGTCACATACGAATAGCAGTCCTATCTTATTTCAGAAATTAGAGACTCATAATTCAGAGTACAGATCACAGACGAACTCCGAAGTACGACAAATCGGGCTTAACCTGTGGGTACACAGAAGACCTATCTTTTACGCTAAAAACACAGAAACAAAAAGGATAGTCTCACCACAGGGCACAAATATCTCCGGCGCTCACATAGAGTATGACAACGCAGAATACTCTACGGGCACAGTAACACCGGGATAACCCGACCAGAACAGACAAAACAAAATCTATATCACATACCAAAATACAATGAATATATATTCGACAATCTTATACTTGTGGAAGACAAATCATTCACTCACTGATATCAAATATAACTATCATTTAATCTAAATCGGATGTTTCAACTACAATCGTTGATTACCAAATAGCTCCAAATAAGCATCTCCATCGCAACACCAAGTTATCGTAAAGCCAAATTCCTTCCACTGTTTTCTTTATTTTGTCATCACGTGCAGTTCTATGTCTATCAATTTAACAATTAACATTATACTATTGTATGCGTCAATAATTCATTGCGTAACTAAATTTTTTATTAAAGCAGACAAGATCAAAATCACCCAATAAACATATTTCCAAGAATACCTTGCAATAAAAGTTCTGTCCGTCGTTCTATACCAACAATTAACATGTATTATATTAGCTACCCTATTGCGCAGAGAATTTATTAAAGCAATTGAAGCTGACGAAGATCGGTTGATCCCGTACCAAACCCAGTACTCACATATAAAAATGGTATACCCAGTTTTACGCTTAAGCAATTAACCTAATATAATATGGCCATTCTATTGCGCACAAGTAATCCAATAAGACAGGGGGCGATACCATATTAATCCAGTACTAAGCTCACGAACCATATATCATAGAATCTGAATTATATAAAACACACTACACCGACTTACAGTAAAACCTCGTGGTCTTCTAATTCTGTCACTCGTGTGATCTCCAATCTGTGGCTCTTGCGTTCTTCCTTCTAATCTTTCTCGTTCGTGTGATCTACCTCCTTTTATAGGCAAAACTCTAGGGTTTAGGATTAGGATTGGCAAAATTCTATTTGACCCTTGGGTATATTACTGTATGCTCCCTTTTAACTTTTAATCTCTTATTTTATTTTCTTGATTCTCACATTCTTCCCTCCCTTAAAAGAAGTTTGTCCTCAAACTTAATTAAATGTACTTACTTGTTTTGTCGAACAGGAAAGGATATTTATCCTTCATCTCAGCTTCTAGCTCCTAGGTCGCTTCTCTCTCAGTATGGTTACTCCACTGCACTTTTACATATTTGATGGCCCTCCTTCTCAACTGTGGAAAGTGTATATTTTAACCCTTCTCGTCAGAATTTGACGAGTTCTTCGGCAATTTTGGACCTGAGATTACCAAAATATCCTTTTCTTAAAAAAAATATATTGAAACCCATTTTAACCCTGTTCTCCGACGCCCACTCCTCCTCCTCCCCAAAATCCCATTCTCTCTCCATCTTCTTCCTCTTCCAAGATCATTATGTTTCCCAAAATCCAAGATTGGGCACCTCCTTCGACTGGAACGAAGTTGACCCTACGATTGGGAACCTCCTCCATGGACAACCAGCTCATTAATTAACTGTTCCTAATTATTTATAAGTACAACGCGAAATGGAGCAATTGATAGTTCGGTTGAAATTGTCGCGAGCAAGAGTCTCTCTAGTGCGACGTTCCCCGATGTCGTCGAGAGCCTTCTCCACGAGGGCCTTCTCCACGAGGGCCTTCTGGGTTTTAGTTTAAAAGCTCCTAAATTGAAAGCATCTGGCAGATTTTTCAAAAAAATTAATGATTTTGAAGATCTGGGTTGAAAGCTTCTAGGTTCATGTTCATGTGTGTGTTTGGACAGTTTGGCTTCTGGGTGTAAAAACTTCTGCTTCATGTATTATTTCTGGGTTTAAGAGCTAGGGAGTGCAAGTGCTATAATATGCTTAACTCCATAAGGAAAAATGATGAAAAGCGAGAATAGAGGGGAGATGGGAGGGAATGAAAGGAAGAGATGAGAAAAAGAGAGGAGGGAGAAGGGTGGGAGGAGGAGAAGATGGAAATATGCCATGTCATCCAATTTAGTCTACTTGGCCAGGAAAGGTCTGGGCAATTTTGTTCCTGACGGGTTTATGGATGCACTCTAGAGGTCGTGTAGGCAGTTTAAGCTCTTGATTGGGAAAGAGGAGGATTAGGCGCCGGAGAACAGGGTTAAAATGTGTTTCAATTTATTTTTTTAAAATAAAAGGTATTTTGGTAATCTTAGGTCCAAAATCGCCAAAGAAATCGTCAGATTCCGGCGAGAGAGGTTAAAATATACACTTTCCACAAACTTGAAAGGTTGAATGATAATAAAAAAATAGAAGGGTTGAAACCCAAATTTTCTCAAACTCGAGGGACCTGAGGCAATTATTCCCTCTCATTTCCATCTCCCTCATCCTCCTCCTCCTCCTCCTCCCTCTTCCCTCACTCTATTCTTCTTCTTCTACCTTTCTCAGTAAAGGCAAGAATTACCCAATAACAATAACAGAAATAAAGAAACAAAGAAAGACAACTAAGTGAGAATGTCGGGGGAAGCCGAAGTGGAGATGTACGAGGAGGGGATGAGGGCCCACTTCCCTATCTCTTTGGGAAGCAATCCAAATCCCAAACTCCTCTCGAGCTCGTCCACAACGCCACCCGCCACGCCCCTGCCTCCCACACCAAGCTGGATGGATTTCGTTCTCTCTTCTCCGTCCGGTGCCCCCACTGCCAAACCCCATAAATACCCTAGCCCTAGCTCCAAGTTTGTCTACCCTTCCCGCCTGCCCCAGGCCAAGGAGGAGGATAAGGATTAGTCGTTGGTGGCGATGATCATTCCAGCATCGGGGTCCAAGTGGATCTAGGAGGAGATCAGAGAAGCCATCGTGTGGGTTAGGATTAGATTTGAAGAAGAAAAAAAGGAGGATGAAGGATAGGAAAAAGATAAAGAAGGAGGACATGAGGGATGATGACATGACATATCTGATGTGGCTTACCAGATGGTGGGACAGGGGTCGGGCAGGACAGGATGGTTCAAGCAGCTGCCCATGGACTTAATTAATTTAAATTGACTGAAGTTTGACTCAATTAAAGAATTTTTTATCACAGTATACCAAAGTAATTTTTTAATAAATACAGAGTACTTAAAATTTTTTTTCTCAATTTTGTTTAGAAGAAAACAAAGCCCAATAACTTTAAAGTCCAAATTTCATGACAACCCAATTAAATTTTAAACTTGGCAAAAAAAATGTAAATTCAATTGCATCTTCTTTCTTTCTCTTTTCTCTCTCTCCCTTTTCTTCTAATCCTTTGATATCACCCTTTCCCATCCATATCGTGATTGCTCCTATTCGGTGAATGTGGAAGGTCGTCACTTTCTCACTCTTTCATTTCAGGTATCGTATTTTTTTCCTTTTTCCTTTTATGTATTTCAAATTTCTATCAACGAAATCATTCTAAATTATCCCAATTTAAAAAAGACTTTTGATGTCAGTCACACGCATGTGAATTGATCAGATCTCTCCCCGACAACTTCCCTTGCAGAACACAACGGAATCGGTTGGTGGACCCTTTCTAAAACAACATTCGATGTCGTTGTTTTCGAGTGGGACATTTTGTCGAGCAGTTGGAGTTCGTCAGTAACTTCCTTCGATTTTTTTAGCCCTTCACGGAACTGCATCAGGTTTACTTATTTTTTTTCTTCAATTTTTTTTATATTTCCGGGTACATGTATTAGTTTAGCCTGACGTTTTGACACTTGGAAAGATAAATATAAATTTTATTTTTTTTAAGAAGTTGGCAGTTCAATTTTAGCTGTTTGCCAAAAAAATAAATTTTGCTTGGAAAAGAACAAACCAAAATTGTTTAAAACTTCAAAAAATTAAATCTAATTAGCTAAATATAATTTGTTTTTAAAAAATAAAAAATTAAGAATAATTTGGTTTAAAAAATAGGAATATAACTTGGATCGAGGTTGTAGTGGCTCCATGTTATGGATTTTTTTAGGGTTTTTGGAGTATTTAAAAGGTCAAAGTACAAGAAAAATGGCGGCTGTCGATTGTTTTTAGGGTTTTTGGATAAGGGACAATGAATTTTAAATATTTTTAATAAAAACATAAAAATAGAACTAATTTTCACTTACTTTTGCTTTTTTAAATGTAAACCTAATTTTGCCATTGAATATGATGACAACGAATTCTACTTGCTATCTATAATTTTTATTAATCAATTATATCAATAACAAATTTTGTTTGAGAAGTAAACAAAGTCCAATAATTTTAAAGCCCAAATTTCATGACACCCAACTAAATTTTAAACTTGGCCAAAAAAAATAATGTAAAATTCAAGTGCATCTCCATTCTCCTTTCCGTCTCTCCCTTTTCTTCTAATCCTTTGATATCACCCTTTCCCATCCATATCGTGATATGAAAATTACTTGCGAGCTCGAGTTATTTGAATATCTGCACTATTTAGAAATGTGATTTCACAATGAATCTCGAGATCCAGCAAATTTTGTTATGATAGGATTTGACAATTGTTTGCTATTTCTTAACCGACCAAATTTTGTTAGGAAATTTGAAGTCACGAACTATATATCACAAAGATAATAACGTAATTTAAACAAAAATATATAATAATTGAAGTCATTTTCATTTTCTTACATTTACCCTTGTCAATGTAGATTCAATTTTATAATTAGATAAGATGAAAACTAACTTGAACACCTTATTTGGATACAAATCTGTGAGGGAAATGATTTTATTTATAATTCTTAACGGCAACAAGAATAGAATCACTTTTCTGTTCTCTTATTTGGAACCAAAATTTAATCATAGGAATTGACTTAAATTTTTTATATTAATGCCCCTATAACTTCGTGCCAATCTTCACCGTAACTTCAACCCTCAGTTACAATAAGGAAATCTGCATGTCCTATATACCAGGCTATTATCATATCCCCTCCACAAGAACTCTTCAACCTCAAACTCCATACTATTATTCCTCTTACTCTCATCTCCAACATTAGAAGGCATATCATATCCCCTCCACCACCTATATTTGCCCCCAAAATGCTAAACAAAAAATTATATTTCCAACAAAATCAAAATCTAAACAATATTAAAGCACTCAAATTGAGAAGAAGGGGGCAAGGTGTCCGACGATTATAGACATTAGAATGAATGTCGTCGGAAGGGAAGAAATGATGCCGACAAGGAGGATTATCTTTGGAAATCATCAGGCGAGGATGAAGGAGAGGGAGAGAGAGTCAGAAAAGGGCCAAGAAGTAATTTAACGTTCAATTTCAGTTTGCTCAGGAAAAATCCAACGACTTTTGGGAAGATTTCAAATCGATAGTTTTAGATGGGAAAGAAATCACTTCCATAATAAAAAATGATTCCAAACGCACTCAATTTTTTACAACTCAGGAAAGAGATTAAATTCTCGTCATTTTTTATGTTTCCAAACAACTTGTAAGAATTGAACTAACTTTCCCTTTCCAAAATTCAATTTTATAATTGGATAAAATGACAACAAATTTTACATATTTTTAATAAAAACATAAGAATTGAACTAATTTTCACTTTCTTACTTTGACTCTTTTCAATGTAAATTTAATTATGCCATTGAATACGATGACAACTAATTCTATATGCTATTTGTAAAGTCTATTATCCAATTTATATCAATAACAAATTTTGTTTGAGAAGAAAACAAAGCCCAATAATTTTAAAGCCCAAATTTCATGACAATCCAACTAAATTTTAAATTTGGCCAAAAAAATATGAAATTCAATTGCATCTCCTTTCTTTCTCCTTTCTCTCTCTCCCTTTTCCTCTAATCCTTTATATCACCCCTTCCCATCCATATCGTGATTGCCCTCCCATTTGGTGAATGTGCAAGGGCGTCACTTTCTCACTCTCTTTTTTCAGGTATCATATTTTTTTGTTATTGCTTTTATGTACTTTAAATTTCTATCAACGATATCTTTCTAAATTACCCCCAATTAAAAAAAAAAGACTTCTGATGTCGGTCATACGCATATGAATTGATCAGATCTCTCCCCGACAACTTGCTTTTCAGAACACAACGGAATCGGTTCGTGGACCAACGACCCTTTCTAAATCAGGTTTCGACGTAGTTGTATTCGAGTGGGACATTTTGTCGAGTAGTTGGAGTTCGTCGGTAAGCATCAGTTTGCTTATTTTTTCTTGTATTTGATTTCTTGTATATTTCCGAGTACATGCATTAGTTTAGCCTGAAGTTTTGACGGGTAAGATGATAATGAATCATATTTTTTTATGAGATTATTAGTTCAATTTTGTTTTTTTGTCAAATATAAATTGTTTGCATAATTCTGGATCTGGACAGTCATGGAATTTGATCCTCCCACCTCATGCTTAAAGATTTATATCATTACTATTAGACCATACATGCAGTAGTATTGATAGTTCAAGTTTTGTTCTTTGCCAAAAGAGAAAAACTTTATTTGAAAAATATAAATCAAAATTGTTTAAAACTAAAAAAATTAAATTTATTTAGTTAAATTTTAAAATTTTAAAAATAATAAATTAGGAATGATTTGGTGAAAAAATAGGAATAACTTGGATTGGGGCCGCCAATTGTAGTGGGCTCCATGTTATGGATTTTTTAGGGTTTTTGGAGTATTTAAAAGGTCAAAGTACAGGAAAAGTGGCGGCTCTCGATTTCAGCTCCCAATAAGTATCAAGCCTAATTTTATCTGAGTTTTTCCAACTTTTTAAAACAAGAAATATCAAGCACAATTTTTATTTTTTTATTTTTTTTTATATTAAATGAACTTTCTCATTCATTCTCATCTTCATTATTCACACTTGCTCAAAACAAGTGGTGATTTTCTCTTCAAGTCGATGCTTTTTTTTTCTTCAAAGGCCACAAAATTATTTCAAGGTAAATTCTCTTAGTATTTTAATTGGTAAACATATCATTGTGATGCTTTTACTATATTTAGGAAAAGTTACTTACGCTATGGCGAAATTTTTTCCCCAGAAGTATAGTTTTGTAATCTGTGACATTAGTCACTTGTTCTTTTAATGTTGTCTTTTCCACTTGTAAGTCTTCAAGGCGCTTTTTTGACATGTTGGAGTGTTAATGTAAGTATGATGAACTTATTCATTATTGCAGAAAATTCATCATTTCTGGTCTGGGCATTGCACGACTCTAGTCTAATGATTTGTTAGTAAAAATTTGTTCAATATTCGTCCAATGAACTTCTTTAGGGCTCACATATTGAGGTTACATAATTATAAAATTGGTGATATCAAATTTACCCATGAGATTTTAAATTGTATGAGAGTTAATTGTTATTGTATACTCTCGTCTTATGTCACGTTAGTGAAATAAACTACTCTTGTAAATTTTGGTCGGATGATCCTTATCTGAGATAGTGTATCGAAAATTACATAATTATACATTGCACTTATACTATTCAATTGAGTTGGACATCTAGTTACATTTTACTTGAACTGGATGATAGGAAAAGGGATATATGATGACCATATAAAGTTAATTTTCACACCTGGGTGAAAATTCTAAAACGCTTAATAACCAAATTCATACAATTTTGTGTTCTTCTCTTTCAATTCCTTTTGAAAATCTCTATTCATAATATTTAGTCGACTCAATGCATGTCTTTGCATGGTTTAATAAGCCAACAACTTCTATCATCATACATTCCCTGACTCGGTGCCTATGGTTGCCAATGCCTTTTTTTACTTATAAAAAAAACATGCTTGTTATCTTTCTATTGTGCTTCTCTATATCCAGTCATGTGTCTTTATTTTCTTTTCCAGGTGATTGTTGCTGAGGAGAGGATACTGCATTTCTTACATAATAAACTCGACAAGCGCATCAAAATTCCAGCAGCAGGATGGAAGTTGTCGAGCAGAAGAAGTATCACGTTTGCCTGAGAGACTTGGCAAAAGGGCAAGAGAGAGTTGAGATTCCACTGGTGAAAGGATCAAGATATGAGAGCCTGGAGCTTCCAAGCTTCATGTACATAAAGAGCAACATGGTCTACAATGCTGCGCATATAGATTTTTCTCTTGCTCGTATATCAGAGGACCACTGCTGTCTCAAATGCAGCGAAGATTGCCTTTCCTCGGATTTGACATGTCGATGTGCAGCAGAGACAAGGGGCGAGTTCGCATACACCCATGAAGGGTTGCTAAAAGAAGACTTTTTGGAAGAATGTCTTGCCATGGTCCGACAACCTGAGAAGAAGCACATGTTGTACTGCGAGATTTGCCCTCTGAATAATGACTTGCAGAAGCAGATATCGGGTAAGAAGGTTAGACCCTGTGAAGGCCATGTAAGCAGGAAATTCATCAAGGAATGCTGGTATAGATGTGGTTGCAGCAAGAAATGTGGCAATCGAGTTGTCCAGCAAGGTATACGTGTGAATTTGCAGGTCCGGGCATTATCTCACTGTTCATAAGCTATATCCTAGATCAAAGTACTATTTTCTACGTGATCCTTATCTTTTACATCGTGCTAAATTCGTCTTGCAATGGCTTGTGAAGGTGTTTGCAACTCCTGGTGGCAAGGG